>JABUQX010044220.1:0-27500 GCA_015478945.1 Trachelipus rathkii | reverse complement strand
AAAGTGAGCTATAGGGCGATAGTTAAAGGATCAGAGCTGCTCTATTTTTGGAATAGGTTCGGACGCGTATTGCGTGTTTCCCAACACTGAGAAGAATGTTATTGCTGAGACATAGAAAGTATAGTTAAGACGAGGAAGAGGCGTGACGCGAGCACGCCTCAGGCTCTGCGGGAGGAGCTGCCATCCAGGTGCCGGCGCCACCTAGTTTGCCGGGCTCAGGACCATGCCTGATCAAATGTAATCACGGAGAAAGGCATATGACAGCACTGAAGGAGAGGAGAAGAGAATACAGTCAATCAGTTGCGGATTGAAGAAGACGCTCCGATGAAAGTTAGCGGTTATGATGTTATCGTAACGAACAATCACAGCCAGGACAAAGACGGCAAGGCGGACAAATCGACGGTTTTGGCAAAGTCCAGAATTATGCGTTCCCACTTAAGGAAGCGTGTTTTACGATGAATGAAAAACCAGCTTTGCTCAAATAGAAGGCTCATCTACCAACGTTCGCTAGACAAAAATTAGCGAGTGACAGAGAGCGGGTTTTCCTTTGATGCTATCTCTTTGGCGAATGTGAAGTATCTGCGATCGACATGGTGCAAAAGGAGGAAAGATCATGAAGTGGAAAGAATGAACCTGCAGAAATCATGGCCACAATTACAGCTCATACTGGCAAGCCGATAAATGGGATCAAAACGTTATTGTTTGATTGGCGTGGCAATACTGAATATAATCGACCCAGTCAAGGGTTAGAAAAAGAAACAAATGAACGAGATGGGCTGTTGGAAAATATAGAGTAGAGATTTACGATGCTGTCAGGAACGAAAACTTTCGAAGATTGGTGTGTTTGCTAATAGAGAAGAAGGACTAGTGATGCAGTACTTGAATAAATACATGTTCAAGAATAGTTGAAGGACAGATCTCAGAATGTATATTAGTGATTCTTTATTAAGATAACCATCAGTTGAAGAGTATAAATGATTAAACCTCTTCTACTAAATGGTATTTCAGTGGTATTGTGCATTTAAAATCTTTAAATAAGGACTGTTGTTTTGTATGAGAAAGAGTATAACAGTCTCGTAAATTATTAGGACACATTCAAAGGGCAGATTAAATCTGTTTTTATTAGGAAGAACAATTGGCAGACTTTAAAAATTATTATGTGAAAAGAGTACAAACCACAGCATAAACTAAAATTAGTTGAGATCTGTTTCCAGATGTTTTGTGTTTAATAATCTACATATTCCACCTTCAGGCAGAGAAGATGCAGGGATAAATTCTGGTTGGATATATGACGTGGTGAATAGTAATTCTATGACCATCACTGTGTGGACAGATAAAGATATAGGGTGAGTTAGGTGATGTTGGAGTGCCAAAAATTAAACCACGGATTGGTAGGATAATTAGAAAGCCCACATATATTAAATCAACATCACACGCACACACAACTACATAATATAATATAACAACAGAAAAACAAGCACAAAAACCAAATGTGTGAAATCACGTTAAAATTCTTCACACACTAAAACCTAAAACTAAACTCTAAAACCATATTTTAATAAATATATAAATAAATCTGAAAGTTATGAAACTAAACACTGCACGCTCTCACAACCTCACAGGTTACGATAAAAAAAAAAATTACAGTTATTCAACATAAAACTTAAAGTAATGTTGTAAATTAAAATAACATATATATCATCATGTGAATTTATATATTCTCTTTATCTATAACACTTTCATATATATATATATGTGTATAATGTATATATATTTATATTGTATATATATATATATATTTATATATATATTTTGCTTATATCTTTTATATACATTTTTTTATTACACATATTTTTTTATATATATATATATATATATATATATATATATATATATATATATATAATATATTTATATATATATATATATATATACATATATATCTCATATAATATATGTAACATTATATATATATATGATCATATACTTTTATATATATCATCATATATATTTTCATTCAGCTACAGATATGCATTGTAACAAATAGATTGAAAATAGGTAAGTGGACACTGAAAATTAAGTTAAAAAAGGACATATGAAAAAATCATAACTGTTTGCTATGGCCAACATTGCACGATCACCAAAGAAATAAACTATGATATCAACATAACGAAGTTTTCAAAGAACTGAAATTAAAACGTTTCAACTTATCTTTTTATGTAAAGACCAGATAAATTTAACCGATAATTGAAGGCCCTTGATGATTAGAATCAGGTAAAAATGCATGATATTTAAATATGCGAGCATTAGGAAAAACTAACTAAAATATTATGAAGACGCTATACTCAACCAGTGTCGAGGCTATAATAAAACGCTATCTTATAGTCCTAAACAATAATATATAATAATAATAATATAAATAATATAACCACTATATATATATATATATACATAATAAAATAATAATAATATATATTTAATAATATATATATATATATATATATATATAATATATATATATAATATATATATATATATATGATACATATATAATAATAATAATAATATATATATAATATATATATATGTATATGTAATAATATAATATATATGTATATATTATGTATGTATATGTATATATATATATTATATAACACCATATATATTATATATTATATATATATATATATATATATATTATAATTATATTATATTTTTATATATATATTTACATATATATATATTTATATACTTCTACAACAATAATATAATATGTGTATATGATAATACAAATAATAATATGTATAATAATATAATAGCAATGACAATAAGTATTGGGCTTTGTAATAATAATATATATATATATGTAATATAAATATGTGTATAAATCTGTATCACTATGTTTATATATATATATATATATATCATACTTATTTTATTTTATATATTATATTATATATATATATATACTGTATAATATAAACAACATGTTTTATCTTTTATGCTCTTATATCATATACTCATACTAATATACTATATATTTTTATATATATATATTTTTTTTTATATATATACCTTATATATATACTTTATATATTAATATTATTATATATATATTTTATATATATCATATATATATATTCTATTCTATATATATATATATATATCTATATATATTATATATATATATATAGCTTGTATATATATAATATAATAATATATATAATAATATATAATGTATATATATATATGTAATATATATATATATATATACTTTCTCTATATATACTCTCTATATATATATATATATATATATATCTTTATATATATATATATATATTCATATACTCTCTGTATCTACTAACATATTTTCTGGCATAAATGTCGAACTGATGGAAATGACTGGATCGTTTGGTGCTAACTATCTCTGAATCCGATTATACCTTTGGACTTCTGAGGAGCTCAGTGTAACAAAGGCCAGGAACCATCAATGCTGTGGTTGGCTTTAGGGTTGTGCTATCTTCCATCAGATATTTTCTCTCAAAAACTCATGATTGATGTAGGTTCCATTCTCTTATCAGGAAGATAACCAGCATGGGCCTGAAGGAAAGAATAATTACTATCAACTACCACTGTTCATTCTCAGGAATCGTTGCAGGGTTACTATTCTACAGGCTAAACGTTCTTTTCATTAAAGAAAGTGCTGGACTTTCATTCAGTTACTCTATGGAAGCCAGGCCATGAAGCTCTTGCCAAAAATCTATCAGCTAACTTTTAGCAATCTGCAGCTTTCTCACTTATTGCTAGCTCATTGACACTTGTGGGTTCTGGCAATTCTCCTTTGCAGGAAAAGGCTAATCTCTTCGGCCTCACTCTTTTCATCCCTACTGGTTCTACCCTGGACATTTGCGGCATTCTACCTCCTACTCACTTCTCTCTCAGGTTTCCCCATGTCCTTACTGTGATGTGCATTTGCGATGTGCATGGATCTGAGATCAGACATAGGAAGGCTAGTGGCGGGAGAGGCATTCCTCCCCATGTTTTGATGGACTGTGCTTCGAGCTGGCTCCTGTCCTCGTTCAACTCTAATCTCTATGCCTTAATACTAATACTTTTCCTCAGTGCTGGAAGCGCGCTTATGTTCAACCTGTAAAGAAAAGAGGTGGCCGTTGCAGTCCGCTACAACTGTCGCCTATAGATTTTTGCCTGTATTCCTATCTAAAGTCTTTGAAGCTTTGAAACATTTTCTGAATCTACTATAGATCTCATTTTCTTTTTGATAAATCAAGTGTGGCTATAGACAGTTCAAGTCACATTCTGGTGACATGCTTTCCTATCCTAACTGATTTATGTTCTTCTGCCATAGATAATATGGGAGTCTTGCATTAATTGGCCTTGACAATATCAAAGTTTTTGAACGGGGTATGGCATGCGTCGCTGCTCTCAACTCACTTCAGCTGGGTTTTCTCCTTCTCTTTACTTACTTATGTCTAGTTTTCTCGATCGCTCCCATATCAGCATGATGATTGAGCGTCCTCTTCCTCCTTTTTCTGTTAATTGTGGTATTCCTCAAGGTTCTGTTTTATCTCCAACTTTATTCCTACTTTTCATCAACGATCTCCTCACTTGTACTTCTAACTCTGTTCACTCTTATGCCGATGACTCAACTCTCCATTCTTCTACTTATTTCAAATCTGCTCCCTCTTTTGAATCTAGAGTTGCCTCTCGTCTTCAGCTTTCCGATTCTATTCTTGCTGATCTGGATGGGATTTCCCGGTGGGGTCACCGCAACCTTGTAAAATTCAACTCTTTAAAAACTCAACTTCTTTACATCTCTCTCTCAAAAACACCTCCCAACTTTCCTATTTTCTTCGACGGCTCTAACGTCTTACCTGTGAATAACATAAACATTCTTGGTCTCAACATAAACAACAAATTGTCTTGGAAACCTCATATTACAGTGGTTGCTAAGGTGGCCTCAAAAAGCTGGGAGTTCTGTTCAGGTTGCGTGAATTTTTTTCCTCTGAACAGTTACTCCAGTTATATAAGGGTCTTATTCGCCCTTGTATGGAGTACTGTTCTCACATTTGGGGGGGCTCCGGCTCCACCCTTCTATTGGATAGGGTTGAGTCTAAAGCTAAGAGACTAATAAACTGTCCCCTTCTTTCAAACTCTCTTGACCCTCTATCTCTGCGACGTGACGTTGGCGCACTATCTCTTTTCTATAGGTACTACAGCGACAAATGCTCGGGGGAGTTGTCCTCTCGCATTCCACCTCCCTTGCATCGCCCTCGTGTCACAAGGGGTGCCTTGCTCTCGCACGAAAATTGCGTGAGTATTGAGAACCCCAGACTTGTTCGTTGTGGTGCCTCTTTCTTTCGGCTACTTCTGTTCTGTGGAACTCCTTGCCTTCTTCTGTTTTTCCTACTGCATTTAATCTTCCCCTCTTTAAAGCCCACGTCTGCGCTCACCTGAGAGATTTGCGTTAAGCTAGGGCTTGGGTGGGTTCTCCTGTTTTAACTTCTGCCCCCTCCTTGAAAAGGGCCCAGCCCGTGAGTGGTGGTAAACTGTAAAATATAAATATATATATATATATAAAATATATATATATATATATATATATATATATATATATATATATATATATATATATATATATATATATATATATATATTATATATATATTATATATTACTTCCTCTCCCAGGAAGGATTCTTCATCCTGTCAGCCGCGCAAGCATCTTTCTCCAGACGTCCCTCTCCTGTACTATTTCTCTTCTCTTCAGCGCTCTCATATTTGGTAACTGATATCTTTCCAGAGAGTCCTCCACCGATTACGCCCATCTCTTCTTCGGTCTTCCCCTTGGTCTTCTGCCCTTTGGTGTCCATTCCCATCTTCTTTTCGGCATTCTCTCCTGCTCCATCCTCTCCAGATGTCCCCACCATCTCAATCTCCCAACATCCATCTTCAGTGTCATCATCTTCACTCCTATACCTTCTCTAGTAACTTCATTCCTTATTCTGTCTCTCCTACTCTTTCCAATCATTGTTCTTAATATCCTCATTTCCGCCGCTTGTATTCTACTCTCCTCTCTTCTCGTTGTTGTCCATCTTTCCGCTCCGCACAGCAATGTTGGAGTCAGTTCCTGTTAAAAATCACTTTTTTTAACCTCTATTCCGATGTTTCTATCTTTCATCATGGGTATACTGCTTTCATAACTAATCCATACTTTTCCATTCTTTGCGTGATCTCTTCCACTTCCTCCCCTTCTGTTAAAACATCCTCGAGATAATTGCCGCCTTACCTCCTCCTCTCTCACCATTATTCTCATCCCCTCCTCATTTCCTCAGGTTACTGTTAATATCTCTGTCTTCTGCATGTTTATCTTCATCCCTGCTTCCTCCAATTCCTCCGCAAACAACTCCACCACCTCTCAAATCACCTCCTCTCTATCGCTCCAACACGCCAGATCGTCCGCATATGCCATTATGTCCCCTTCAAATTCTCCCAGTCTGTCTTTCACTTTCCTTATCACCACGTCTAAATATAATATAAACAGCAGTGGCGATAAAACACTCCCCTGCTTCACTCCTGTTTTCATCTCAAACCTATCGTTCTCGCACTAAGTTCTAACATTACAGGTGCATTTCTCATACATACTTTCTATTGCCTTCTTTAATCTACCCTTCACTCCATAATTCCTCTTCATATATATATATATATATATATTAAAAACTTAATAATATATATATATATATATATATATATATATATATATATATATATATAACATATATATATATATTATATATATATATATTCTTAACAGCTTCATAACAAGTTAAACAGTTTATTGTGGAAACACAGAAACAGGTTACAGAATTTCTGATCTGAAATTCTAAGGGGACAATCAACTTTGAATAATTTTTGATGTCAATTACATAAATGTATTTCATGTAGTCATCGCTAATATAATGAAAGCCATGTTTTTGGAAAAGAAAACTTTCTTAATAGAAAGGTCATTCAAGAATGTTATATATATATATATATATATATATATATATATATAACCTCTATATATATATATATATATATATATATATATATATATATATATATATATATATATATATATATATATATATATATATATATATATATATATATATATATATATATATTTACAGTTCTCACCAACACTCACTGGCGGAGCCAAACTCAAGAGGGGATGTTAAGCGCATTAAAATTGTTACCTTCTAACGTAGATTTCGCAGATGAGCACAGACGCAGGCTTTAAAGTGGGAAGATTAAATTTAGCAGGAAATACAAAAGATGGAAGAGAATTCCACAGAACACAGGTGACTGAAAAAGAAGGAAATGCCGCAGCAAACAAGACTGGAGTTTAATATCAACACAAAACCAATGTAACGACACTGCATACCTTGTGCTACGAGATCGTCGTAAATTCGTGGTACGCGATTGGAAAGTTCCATCGAGCACTTGCCGCTGCTGTACCTACAGAAAAGATATAAAGCTCCAACATCGCGCCATAAAGATAGAGGGTCAAGTAAATTGAAAAGTACAGAACAGTTTATAAGACATTTGGTCTTTGATTAGACCCTAGGCAAAAGCCTGTTGAAACCATATCCCCCTAAGGTATGAGAGCAGTACGCCATACAAGGGTGGATGAGACTCTTTTATAGTTGGAATAACTGAGAAGAGGAAAAAAGTCTCGCAGCTCAAACAGAACTCTCAGTTTCTATGAGGCCGCCCCAGCAACCGTTGTGTGATGTTTCCAAGACATTTTTTGTTTATGTTAAGGCCAAGGATGTTTATATTGTTAACAGGAAAGACGAGAAACCCATCAAAAGAGATAGGAAAGTTAAAAGGTGTCTTAGAGGGGGATATTTGTAGAAGTTGGGTCTTTAAAGAATTGAATTTCACAAGGTTAAGATGGTCCCCACCGGGAAATTCTATCCAAATCAGCGAAAATAGAATCGGAAAAATTAAGACGAGAGGCAATTCTAGAAAAAAATGAGGGAGCAGATATGGAATGATTTGAAGAATGAAGGGTAGAGTCATCGGCATATGAGTGGATAGAGTTAGATGTGCAGGTGAGAAGATCGTTAATGAAACGTAAGAATAAAGTAGGAGACAAGACAGAACCATGGGAACACCACAATCGTCAGAAAAAGAAAAATAAGTAGTAACCACATCAACAACAGCCGATATTGAGTGATCTGAAAGAAAACTAGACATAAGTAAGCAAAGAAAAAGAGGAAACCGAAAGGAGGGGAGCTTGGAGAGCATTGGTGAGCTCCATACCCATTCAAATGCTTTCAATATGTCAAGCGCCACCACACAAGTTTCCCTGTAGTCCCTAAGGAGGAAAAACCATAAAGTGGTTAGATAGGAAAGTATCACCAGTAGAGCACGAATGCCGAAAGCCGTAATGGTGATCGGAAAGAAAAAAAAGAGATAATATATATATATATATATATATATATATAATATATATATATATATATATATATATAATAACTAATATATATGTAATATATATATATATATAATATATATATATATATATAGCTAACAAAAACATATATATATATAATTATATATAACATATATATAGCCAACCAGCATCATATATATATACAATATTGTAATATGTAATAATATGTATGTATATAAGCAATAACCATATAGTAACTGTAATAATAACAACATAATAACAATATATATATAATATATATACCATAATATAATATAATAATAATAATAGCAATAATATATAATATATATATACTGTAATAATAATATATATAATATATATAATAATAATATATATAATAATAATATATATAATATAATAATAATAATATAACAATATTTATATATATATATATAATAACCAATAATAATATGAAATAATAATAATAACAATATATATATATATATATATATGTATATATATATAGCTCAACTATAATATAATATAATATGTAATATAATATATATATATATTTATAATAATAATAACAATAATAATAAAATAATAATATTAATATATATATCTATCAACTCTTTCTTTCATAATAATATAACATATATATATGCAGTAATAATAATAATAATAATAATAATAATAATAATATAATAATAATAATATAATAATAATAATTCTTACATTTAAAATTTAGAAAATTTTCTACACAAAACTCATCTTCATCTGTTGCCAATGTATGTATATATGAATATATACATATACATATATATATATAATAATATAATATATAATATACCTAATAATAATAATAATAATATATATAATAATAATATATAATAATAATATATATATATATATATAATATATATAATAATAACAATATATATATAATATATATATATATATATATATATGTTATGTATATAAGGTAATAATAATAATTTGAAGAAACTGTTTGTAATATTTAATAATAAGTATAAGAAAATCATATAAAATGTACATCATAAAATATATATAATATATATATATATATATAACAATAACAATAATAATAATATATATATATATATAATATAATAGCAATAACTATATATATATATATGTATATAATAATAATATATATAACTAAATGTATATATATATATATATATATATATATATATATATATATATATATATATATATATATATATTTTAATCAGTTCTGAGTAAAAGTATTAATTTCGTATTTAATTATGTATTACACTTACCTAAAATTACAAGTTATCTCCATCGAAGTATGACCCTTGGGATGTTACACAGCGGTTACAACATTTCTTCTACTGTTCATAGCAGTACCGGAAGTCATTTTCCTGAAGTGTGCTTAGTTTACCTGTTACAGTATTTTTTATGTTTTCCATCGTCCCAAAATGATGACTCTTCAATTTCATTTTCAACTTTGGGAAGAGGCAGAAATCGCACAGAGCTAGATCTTGGCTGTACAGAGGATGTGGAAAAGTACTTGAATGTTTTCCTTGGCCAGAAATTCAATAATTGAGAGCACAGTGTCAGAAGGTGCGTTATCGTGGTGCAGCACCCAATAGTCTGCAACGTCTGTTCTGATTCACTGAACTCGTTTTCGAATTCGTTCCATGACATCCTCGTAAAATACGTGATTAACTGTCGGTCCTGAAGGTACAAATTCCTTGTGCACAATACCAATACGTGCTTTCTTTGGACGAGGAGAATTTTTTGTGGGCCATTGCGCACTTTGCTTTTTGGTTTCAGCATCGTACTCAAAAACCCATTATTCATCGCCTGTTATAACTTTATCCAAAAAATTGTGCTCCATTTCGATTCTTTCATGTAAATCTTGACAAATTTCAATCCCGTTCGCTTTCTGCTCAATAGACAAGTCTTCTGGCATTAGTTTTGCACAAATTTTTCGCATGTGCAAATGTTTCGTTAAAATTCTATGAACTGCATTTTTATCCAAACCAGTTTCTTCTGCAATCACTCTGACACTGAACCGGCGGTCTCTCTCCATCACAGATCTACCAACTTCCATATTTTCATCGTTTGTTGACGAGATTTGTCTTCCACAACGAGGGTCTTCTTCAACATTTTCTAGGCCCTCTTTGAAAGTTTTGTGCAATCTAAAAACAATAGTTCTCAATAGATTGGCATCCCCATAAGCTTCGTTTAAAGAAGCAAATGTCTCAGTGGCATACTTGTTACGTTTGACACAGAATTTGATAGCTTACCCTGTTCAATATTTACTTTGATCGCAAAAACGTAACGAGGATAGAAAACACGCCCATACACAAAAAGATGTAGGGCACAAACGTAACGAGGTTAGAACACACGCCCATACATAAACAGATGTAGTGCAAGACTGACTTTATAAATCTGGTTAAAACTGGTATGGATATGTAGCCTAGGTAACTAGCTACCCACTGGCATAAGTCATGGAGGGGCTACATAACTCAGTCTTTCATGGGATATTCAGTAAACGTACTTTTGGCACAGATGAGAATAATATAATAACAACATATATATATATATAATATATATATATATATATATATATATATATATATATATATATATATATATATATATATATATATAACAATAATAAGTATATATAGGTATATATGCTATATATATATCAGGGCGTATACATAGGGTAGATAGGGTAGGTAGCTCCAACCCAATTTTCTGGTCTTTTTTAATAAAATAAATTAAATGGTAAAGTTAACTAAATTATTAAATTTTATATGAAAGTGAAAAAAAAGAAAGTAATTTATAAAATAAATTTAAAAAAAAACAACTACTTTTAGTAATAACGGTTATAATAATTAAATTAATTTGGAAATTTTCGTTCCTACTCTGTTCTTAAGAGTGAAATTCTATGCTATCGGCGTACGTAGAATTTCATTTTTCCTATAGTATTATATTGACCAGGACAGCTACACCATACCTGTGCTGCCAGGTTGTGATCAGATGATCAGCTGATGTTCATATATATGATTATACTGTACCTCTTACCCTCACCTCTCTGCCTCATATATGATATCTTTATACACATAATTCTTTGTATCTTTCTACTCCTACTCTCTACTCTTACTCTTTACTACTATATACTACTCTCTTCCTGGTCAGGTTGGCTCATATCTTACAGGACATAGTCTGACAGTTTTTGGCAGAAATCACTGCGTATCTGGTATGTTGGATATTATGTTATTTTGTGACCAGTGTATTAGTGAGCTCAGTATCTTTACATATATTAAATAAATTAAACAATTTATAATATATAACAAGTAGATTTTTAATTGAGAAGAGCTTTAAAAGCTTATCTAAGAAACAACAACTTAATTTTAAAAAATCTGGAAGGCCTACGTTTCTTTATTTAAAAATAACAGATAAAGTCAATAATGTTCAGAGAAGATTTCCTCTTGATTATTATTATTATTATTATTATTATTATTATTATTATTATTATTATTATTATTATTATTATTATTATTATTTTTATTATTATTATTATTAATATTAATTTATTATTATTATTATTATTAAAATCTATATTAGAATTAGAATTATTAATATAATAATAATAATAATAATAATAATAATAATATTATTATTATTATTATTATTATTATTATTATTATTATTATTATTATTATTATTATTATTATTATAATAATAATAATAATAATAATAATAATAATAATAATAATAATAATAATAATAATAATAATAATAAATCCTATAACATATTTAAAATTTAATAATAATAATAATGTAATAACAATTTGTAATAATGATGATATATTATTATGTGTGTGTGTGTGTGTGTGTGTGTATTTGTCTGTGTGTTTCTCTGCAGCTACAGGTTTGTATGTGTCTCATTATTATTATTATTATTATTGTTATTATTATTATTATTATTATTAGTATTATTATTGTTTGTGTGTGTCTGTGTGTGTGTGTGTCTGTGTGTGTGTATTATTATTATTATTATTATTATTATTAATCAGAATATTAATATTAACAATAATATTAATATTATTATTTTATTATTATTAGTGTGTGTGTGTGTGTGTGTGTTATTATTATTATTATTATTATTATTATTATTATTATTATTATTATTATTATTATTATTATTATTATTATTATTATTATTAATATATTATAATATTAATGACTATTATTATTATTATTATTATTAATTATTATTATTATTATTATTATTATTATTATTATTATTATTATTATTGTGTGTGTGTGTGTGTGTATTATTATTATAAGAAATAATAATAGTAATAATAATAATAATGGCTAATATTAATAATAATAATAATAATGTAATAACAATAACAATAATAATGGCCAATAATAATAATAATAATAATAATAATATTAATGTATTATTATTATTATTATTATTATTATTATTATTACTATTATTATTATTATGTGTGTGTATTATTATTATTATTATTGTTATTTTTATTATTATTGTTATATTATTATTATTATTATTATTATTATTATTATTATTATTATTATTATTATTATTATTATTATTATTATTATTATTATTATTATTATTATTATGTGTGTGTGTATTATTATTATTATTATTATTATTATTATTATTATTATTATTATTAATGGACCGGCATTATTGTGAGAGCTAATAAAAGCTTGTCGGGGTCGAGTGGTAACACGCTTGGCATACCGTTCACGGGGCCCGGGATCTAATCCTGGTAAGTGAAAGATTCACTCAAGGAGTTATTTTATCTATGCAAATTGAACTGCGGTTTATTGCAGTATTTACATCTATACAAATTATACTCCGATCTAGAGTGGTCTCCTTACATGGGTCCTGTGTTACCTTTGACCCAAGTGCAAGCGGAGATGCGTGGCTGAGGTATCTGTCCTGCCATAGTCGGTCCTTATTCTTATGAATAGAGCACTACTCATAGGTTTAAGTCGCGGCCATATCTTGCAGCATGAGTAGTCCAGTGGTAACACGCAGCATACCGTTCACGAGGGCCCGGGATCTAATCCTGGTAAGTGAAGAATCACTCAAGGAGTTATTTTATATATATATATATATATATATATATATATATATATATATATATATATATATATATATATATATATATATATATATATTAAGTATATTTATATATATTTATACATATATATATATATATACGAACCTCTGTCATTTTTTGTGCAGACCCCAAAGCCCGTTATATAGGTCAGAAAGTTTTCCGAAAACACCTGAAGGTTTCTAAGCAGTTGAATCTCTCGTTTCGACTTAAGACCATCGTCTTTTGCTGAGAAGTTGGCAATTAGGAATCAGTGGAAAAAGATCAAAATCTTCACTAATAAGAAAGTTGCTTGGGCTTCCGAGCTTTTACTTCGAAACCGAGATCTGGAATATCTTCAAAGAAATTGCAACATGTGCAAGCAATGTCGGACCGCAAAGATTTATTTATTACATTGTTATTAAATATTTTATAATTTTCCCACTTCTATTGTGCAATGTTTCGAAACATTTTGTTGCATATTAAATACCATTGATTATGAATACTATTTTAGTTTTAATATTTATAATATTTAAGATGATGTTCGGTAATGTGTCCCGAGACGTTCTCAGCTCAATGATTTCATTTTTTTTCATCTATCCATCACACACTATCCACACACCATATAATATATATACACCTACTATACAACATAAACTAACAACATGTACTACAACATCACACAGTACACTAAACATGATCATCACAATATAATATATTTAATATAATGCTAATCCTTTTCACCTCAGGTCTGGAAGAAAATCCGAAGCAGCAACATAGTATCTTAGATTAGAGTTATAATTAATATATACTTACACTATAATATTATAGTATATGTAGAAGATGGGAGAGAGAGAGAGATGTAGTAGGAGTAATGGAGGGATGAGAGTAGCAGAGAGCAAGTAGAAGTAAGAAAGCAGTGAATAGAGATAACAGAAGAGATTACACTAAGAGAGATTAATATCACCAGAGTAGAGCATTTTACTGATCGTGATGCAAAGAAGAGAATAAGAGAATTGTGAGGTAAGTCAGAGATGAAAGAGATATGAGAGAACGTAAGAGATGAGAGATAAGTAAGTCAGCAGAGAGGATAGAGAAGAGATGATGGAAGAGAGAGAGGTAGAGAGAGAGAGAGAGAAGAGTAGAGAGAGAGAGAGTATATATATATATATAATGAGATAGATAGATAGATGAAGAGAGAGAAAAGAGAGAGATAGAGAGATTAAGATCTAAGACAAGACAAGACAAGACGCATGTAAGCCAGTAACTAGTAGAACAGACTCACTCAGAACAAGACAGACAGATTTCCATTGATAACAGTATACATGATACACAGACAGTACTCAATTATAGTACATGGACAAGTGAATATACAGAGGACTAAGTATGAGTACAGATGAGACACCGAGATCACGTTAGGAACAGAGACGTGAACAGAGGAACAGAGACCATGAAGACAGAGACTCCATGAGCAACATAGAGACAGGCCTCAATAGAACGTAGAGACAAGAGACATAATGAGACATTACGAATACGCATAAGAACACAATACTCATAATAGAGTATATAACTAAGTAATATATAATACTATAGGAAAATAAAGAGAATATACTAATATTGCTAAAATAAGGAATGAATATAAAATGTAGACATAAATATGTTAAAAATATATAAATTTTATCCATTTATTAAATAAACAAATTATGAATATAATAAGAAATAAAGGTAATTTCCTTTTTTATTTCCACCTTAATAGTAATATATATTAAAGTACTCTTTATTTTTAATATATTAATACTCGTATTATAATAAAATTTATTGTAATTAGAGACAATCTTAGTAAAATGATAATATAGGTTTAGTTAAGAGATATATTTTACCTTTTAAATATAATTATATAAATATATATAATAATTATAATAACTGAAAATAAAATCTTTTGGTGATATGTAAATCAAATTATCAAGAAAAGTTTAAAAAATGAAAACTCATAGAAATACAAAAATTGAAATTTCACATTTGAGCTCGTCTATATATCGTAAATAAATAAATGAAGAATTAAAAGGTGTGTTCGATTTGATCGAACGGAAAGAAAACACATTACAGTGCTATGAAAATATAAATCAATAATCATATTATCACTAATATATATAATTATCAAATAATTATATATACCAATACATACATAATGAATAAATTATAATATAATGAGAAATTTATATATCTCAGATCTAATTTAATTATATAACAAATTTAAAAAAATATTTAAACTTTAATAATCGCGCTGGGAAATTTACCTCATGTTATTCAATTAAGAAAATATAAATAAAATAATGGATAACATATAATATTATATTTTCTGATAAAAATAATGGATAAAATAAAGAAAGATATTAAAGGAAAATAAATAAATAATAAAATAGTGAGCAGTAAATAAAATATGATAGAATAATATATACTAATACAAAAAATAACAAAGACTAGATACCAAATAAAACTGACACTCACATAATATAATGATAGGTTAATAATTCAAACTATTATAAATTCACGACATAAAACTCATAGAAATAATGAGGTATATAAAGAACAATTTAAATTCTATTGTTTCATGTACCTTTAGGAAACTAAAATTTTCATGTATATATTTCAATATTTTGCAATTTAAGATATTTATAAAAATAAATATATTATAATGTTATTTTAAAATTTCAAAGATATAAAGTATATGCATCAGTATTCGACGAGAGATATCTGTAATAAACTTAAATTTAATTGGCAATACCTCAAAATTTCATAGCCCATAAGTTAAGTAATCTATTAGATTGTGAATAGTATTTAAACGTGGATCATACAAAGTCTCATATATCATCCTTCTCACTATATCAAATTACGTTTTATAATCATTCATACTGCTATACATCATATATTTTTTTTACAATCATCTAAGGTTCAGTTTTCTCTATTTTCTTAACTCTCTCATTATTACTCTCCTCTCATTCCAAACTAAAATTTATAAAGTTACCTTGTCATATTATATATACATAATGATATATTAATAGTGTAAATATATGATATTATATATTAATTAATTAAATAAACAGAAAATATAATAATTATTATTATTGTGATTTATGTTTAGACCTTATGTGTCAAACATCCATAGTAATACATGCAAGCAATAGTATAATAAATATTGATATAATATTAAAGACCATATCTAATATTAATTATAAATTATAAATAATATTAAATATATTTATCTTACAAAGTAAGTACTTACTAATATTATGGATTATTTACTAATTAACCATATCACTATCACTATCAATTATTAATATATAGTCATTTATATGTGATTCATAAGTTGATCAGTACTTTAAATATCAATAATAATAATAATAATACTACATATTACATATACATTAATTTAAATATCTAAACTAATCCTCAATATATCAACTAATCGGTAATCTACTAATCGTTAAATCCACGTATAATTATGAGTCTATCTTACTAACCTATATAATATCATAATTATATATTTTATAATAATAATTATATAAATAATAATTACATTAATTCAATTAATATTTTTTTTATCACATATATATAATTAGTGATAAATATCATATAATAAAAATAATAATAAATACTCTCATATCACAATCATACCTCTATATCAATCCAAGTCTACCATACTAACACTGACTACTATTAAGGTATATAATACTTATACAGCTCAATACATACAATACCCAACTCAATTCAATCAAATCAATACCAACATCACTCTATCCTTTCTATCAACGTCAAACTATACATCACTACTCACTCAATCCCCACAGATAATAATAGCACAATACATAATAATCATAAATACAAATTTGGCATGAGTTGGAATATCACGAATAAGTTACAATCGCACTAAGGCATGTTTTGTGAGAGATAGAATGTTAAAAAAGAGTCTTTGAAGAATTCATAATATAATGCTTTAGAAAACTAGTACTACCAATTAACTTAATTCTGGAGAATATATCCTTGACACTCTTCTTTTCTACCTTAGCACGTCACAGCATGTACCTGCAATTACGAGACTCGAGACCTAAATATCAATCTAAACATATTATAATAGAGATTAAACTACAACAGTAGATACAGGTTGCATTAATACGAAATAAGAAAAAATTTCATGAATCCAATCATATTATACTGCACAATAATACACTCACAACATTCAATAGCGTCGTCCATACTACTAATAGGAGAGCATGTAATCAGATGATGGTGACCTAAGTTGAAATAAATTCAGAACTATAATATATTGGAGAATTAGAGGGTTCATGTAGGATAGATACAAATGGTCATCACTCGATATGGTTATGGAATACATACCATCAACTCTTACTTTTCACAAGCTCCACATCTGTCTTATGTGATGAAACTTCACACTTGCACATTTACACTTATTTTATTATTCAAATAATATACCTAATAATAAAATCTTAATATAATTTAAAAATCTTTCCCTCCTATTTCAATAAATAAAATCCAGAAAGACCGCGTACTTGCGCCACTATAGGGATAAAATATGTTTGTCTGTTAATGAGGATACATAATGAGGACGCTGGGATTGGAGTTTACTTTCCGATTTATTTAGATTTTAATATTCATTTTTTATTTTGATAAATTTTATATTAATGGTTAATTTTTTATTTTTCTTGATGCATTTATCACATTACTATCCGTTTGAAGATAGAAGGCATGCTTAGCTAGCACCCTAAAGGGAAATATTATAAAATTAACTGTAAGAGTATTGTAAAAGTGAACTACTCACCATAAAATGTGAGTAAATATTGATCCAATAATAATAGAAATTAAAAATAAAAATAAAAAATGAAAATAAAATATTGTTAATAGATTTAAAGATATATAAATAATAATATATTTAAATAATTATAATAATAATGATCGTCCGGAGAATTTAATGAAGATATTGCAAATTATATTCTATAAGATATTCATACTATAAGAAAATTATAAATAATATATGAATTATTAGTAGTATAATATGTCGAATAATATTCCGAATGTATATAATAATAATTAATAAATTGCATTAATATATAAATATAATAGGAATTGAGAATTAAATGGATTCTTATACATAAATTTATATAATTACAATATAAATTAATAATAAATATAATAAATTTAAATATGTATAATATAGATCATATATTTACATTAAATTAAATCATAATAATAATATAAATATACAATAATTCATATAATAATATACTTAATAATATATAAATATTAAATCTAATTAATAATAATATAATTATATAATTACATAATTAAATATAATTAAATGACATATATATATATAATAATTCTATTAATTAATATAATATGTACTATAAGCTATATATATGAAAATATATATTATTAAAATTATAATCATAATATTAATAGTATAACTAAATAGGGGCGAGGTTAGGTTACTCTCGTCGTAAGTCAATTTATATGGGACGGTACTTTTTTAATTAACTTTAGTAGCTTGAGAAAATGTTCAACTAATATATAATTAATTAATATAATTAATATATAATTTAAAATAATATTAATAAATTAATAATATAATAATAATAAATATAAATAATAATAATAAATAATATATAATAATAATAATTATTATAATAATTAAATTAAATAATTAAATTGTCGAAGAGTTTATAAATAAATTAATAGTTATAATAATGGATATAATGAATGTAATAATAATTAATTAGAGATTAAATGTCATAATAAATATAATGATTATATGTAAAGAGGATTAATTAAATTAGTTATGTAAATTTATAATATATATATATAATAATAAATAAAATATGAATCATAATTAAATCAAGAT
Source organism: Trachelipus rathkii (assembly GCA_015478945.1). NCBI lineage: Eukaryota > Metazoa > Arthropoda > Malacostraca > Isopoda > Trachelipodidae > Trachelipus > Trachelipus rathkii. The sequence continues at coordinate 7,976 of JABUQX010044220.1, read as the reverse complement.
AATAAATTAGCAAGTTATATAACATATTTAAAATAAGATTTTCAATTAATAATGAAATTATCTAACCCCTTTGTCAACTATAATAATAAATATAATAATTAATATAATTAATAAATATATATGATAAGTAAAAAATAAAAAATAATAATAATAAAAAGAAATATAAATAAAAATAAAATTATTATTAAATTAATTATATATATATAAATATTTAAATACTTAAAATTATTAATTTTGAAATTATTGTATATTAATTTAAATATAATTAAATTATTAATCAATAAAATAAGAAGAATATGATAATTTAATTATAATTATTTTTATGTTTTATTTTTTGATATTTAATAATATAATAAAAATATACTTTAATAAAAATTAATAATAAAGTATATGTTAATATATAATGTTAATAAATTAGAATAAATGTATATAATTATATATAATTAAATTAATATATTATAAATAATAATTAATATTAAAAATAATAATATAATAAATATAAAATTAATAAAGTAAATAAATAATAATATAAATATAATTATATAAATAATTATAATTAAACAATTACATTGTCAAAATTAATAGTAATTATGAAATTTTATTACTTTGATCAATTATTGCAGGGATTTTAAATAAACAGTTAAACATTTATATATAATATATATAATAATAATCAATACATAATAAATTAAATAATAATTATAAAAATAATATTAATAATAATATTTAAATATATGTAATAATATAATAATTTTAATAATGGGATCTATTTATTATATCCGTCATACCAAAAACTCAATTAACCATTCATATTTGATAAATTTATAAAATAGGTTGATATACTGAAATTATGTAAACTACGGAATCCATAAAGCAGTATTTATTTTCTCATAATGTTAATATGTGAAAAAAAAAAAATATGCCTAAATATGTCTTTTAAATAATGAGAGTAACTGTATTGTTTAAAATATTAAAAATCGACAATCTTTCGTGAGGTATGTAAGGAGTAGATTAAAATCTTTATAAAAGAGAATATAAAAAAAAGAGATATCAAAACTCTTTGATAAACAGTAGGCTAATGTACAAAACTCTAATTGTGTCATTATATACTTATTTTTAGTGATTAAACTTGGTGAATAATCATAGTTTGTAACCTAGAATAGAACCTATCTATGTAGAAATGACTTAACTAACACATTACATAAAGCCTATAAAGACACCCCTCGTATACTTTGAGCTAGTAATGTCTAATGATTATGTAAATAGGTGCTATGTATGTTATACTAGTTACAATGATCTATATTATCTCACTTGTCTTTGTTTAAATTATAATTTACTTTGATTGTTATAAAAAAAATAAAATGAAATTAAAAGCTAAAATTGAGAATTAGAGCGCATAATTAAGAAAAGAGATATTTCAATAGCATATTAAATAGTATATATATAATATGAGATTATATAGGACTAGATATTAAAATAAAATAAATAATAAAAATAAAAAAATAAAAATTTAGAGAGGAGTTAGACAAGGCAATAAATACACCATTCCGAGAACTGAGATGAATTAAAATAAGACTCAAAAATTGAAATAAATGAACAAGATATTAAACAATATATGGATAAACAATAATAGTATACATAATAATATATTAAAATAATTTCCTATTATCATAATTTAAAATTATAATTATTCATATTTACATTTATGAAGAGAAAACAAACATATTAAATAAATGTTAATTAATAATTATATATCTAGTATATTATAATTTAAATAATTGAAATAAGTTAAAATAATTATAAATTATATAATTATTAAAATAAGAGAAAGATAATAATAAAATATATTAAATAAACAATTAAACATATGAAATAATTAAATATGAATATATCTAATTAATAAAATTGCTCATTAATATCAATTAATAGGAATAATATTTATATCAGAAATTAATATAAATATAATAATTAATATAATTAATAATTTATAAATAATCATAGTAATATAATATTAAATATTAATAGTTTATAATAGTTAGTGTTGATTTTATAGTTTTCTGCTAGGTAAATCAAATTCACTATAATATTAAATAATAATAAAAATATTATTAATAAATTAGAAATTAAATTAATTAATTAATAATAATATATATATAAGTTATAATTTATAAATCATTAAATACAATTTAAATAATATGAATAAGTTCTAATATAAATTAAATTCTAAATTAACAATATTAGAGATTAAATAAAAAAGAGAAATAAATATCTAGAAATAAATATAGAAATGATCAATGCAAATTAAGGTTTAGCTAAAAAAATAAATAAGATTAGATAGAAATAATGAGAGAGATGAGATAGAAGAGTAGGAGATAAATAAGAAGTAAGTAAGTAAGAAGAGAATGATAAGAGAGAGAGAGTAGGAAATTATGATAGAATGTGACGCTGAAAGATAGAATGAGGAAGGATCAGGAAAGAACCTTGAGAAATAAATAATAGAATGAGAAATAAAGATCTAACAAAAGAGTATGCCGAAAGAGCTTCCATGGAAACAGTAATGAGATAATTTAGCAAAAGATTTGTTAACACTAAATACTCAAATATCAAAATGATAATTATATTAATCGTTATCGGTTATTAATATACTATAATCGTCTATAGAGATAATACACATGATTAAAAATATGAGAACAATTGAGAAGTAACTTCATATAATAATATTTACCCATGAGAATATATTGAGATATTAATAGTAAATTAATCAAACATAATAAATAAAATAATATCAGAACTATATTATTGAAAAACAAAGTCAGGATAATTTGTTACTTAGATAAATGCAACCTAGAGCAAAGGTAATTATAGTTATGTATAATTAAATAATCAATATACTATAAAAGCGTACCATATCAAGCGGCTATTCAATAAATCTATATATATTCCATACATACATACACATATTATAGTAAAACAATAATATAAATCAATAATAAAATAATATAATAGTTATAGGAGACTAATAGATTGTTGTATAATAGTGATCTGATAACAATCAAATTGAATAATAATAAGTTTGTGTTTTTTAATTCTATTTCTTCATATAGAGAATAGCAGAAATACAGAGAATTTTGTTATTTTTCTTTGTAGTTTTTCAATTTTAGAGATAATATAGAAATACTCATGTGGTATTGTCTTATTTTTACCTGTCATATGATTAGGATAGGTAGTTTTCAACGTAATGCAATTTTACCTGATTTCGTGTAATTACTAATGTCTATACTCATTTCCTATCTCATTAAATTCTATCACTTAAATATATAATTCTTAATAAGTAATTCATTAACTTATACACTACAATATAATAATATAATTGCCCATGGCATACACTTCTTCAACCTAAATGTCCTGCTTTACGTTGTCAACACTATAACACTAAGTTAGTGACGGGTTGGTACTCCTCCCAAAACATGTCTCAATTTTCCACTATCAGACTCACCTTTCACAAACTTTAATCTGCTTTCTTACTGCCTACTGTCTCCCCTATCATATTCATACCTCAGTACATTATTTTCTATTGTTATTCATTACATCTTTTTATGTTTCTTACTTTTATTTACCTATTAAAGTGTATTACATTATGGACTTTAATTTAATTAATATGGGTACTTCAGTTATTTATATATCTCACGTAAGTAGTGTCATAAACCTTGTGTCATACCTATCTAACATACTGTAGCCATTAAACACTTTTAACATTCAACTATCCTCAAAGTATACTTAATAATATAATTTGAATACTTAGATTTTTATTATATATATAACACAAGGAACAGTTCCATTAAAAATAAATATATTCACATAAACCTCCATGTATATTATTATATATAGAATAAATATAGTACTATAAATATGAAACAAAGCTTGTAGAATAAAATTAATGAGCATAAAATAAATACCCAAATTATATATGATTATATATATATATTAATGTATATATCTAAATGTATTAGACATATGTTTTACTTTAGAGCATCTTTACCTTTCTTTATGAGAAAGTTTATTTTATAATTATAGTCTTCATACGTAACTATAATATACATTAATATAATCATAAACATTATTTCAGGTTCCTCTCTCATATTATTAACTTTCACTATTCTACTATCTTTAATATATTACCCAAAGATGGAGGGCGATTATTTCCAAACCAAAATAGAATCATTTCTAAGTTTCGGCTCTCATTTCTCAACTTTATTAAACTTCCTATCACATTACGGTCTGTTTTATAATGTGAGAAGGCATGGATTTTTGGATGGTAGTTCCCTTCATCCCAGTACTGTATCCATTGTTTGGGTAGAATTTGTTTTCGGCATCTACACAATTTGGCGATACAGTATTAACCTGGATTAATTATTATTTTTTTTTCGATTTACACTTATTTTGAACACTTGCTTAAATTACATTTCATATGGAGGTTATTTATTTATATATTATTTTATATATATTATTATATGTGAATATATTGATGATAATGATATATTATATATAATTATACAGTATCAAGTATATCACAGATGTTTTAATATTTAGAGAGTATATCTATATAGGATATAACTCACGACTAAATTTATATACGGGATTTTATTATATATAGTATGGTGTTTATAAATAATATCAAATAGTTATATATGAATGAAATAATTGTTTATATAATATTATATATAATCTATAATTTTATAAATCCCTTATAAAGTATTATACTATATATATTGGGTAGATATATATAGGTAATATAAGTATATAGTATATAATGAAGTATAATAATAATATGGTTTTTAATATTATATATATATAGTTTTTTATTTGTGAGGTTGATGTATGAGGGAGTTTGAGCCGCTCCTAGCATATCAGTTTGGTAGAGCACTCCGCCCTAGCAAGCCGAGCGGGGCCCCCGTATGCGTTGGCGGGAATGTACTGGGTTGGAGCGAGTAGCAAATGGTTCATGAGCTATTCCACTTAATTTAATATCCTTTAAAAGGAGAGAACTGGAAGGTTTATATAGTGTCCTCGAGTACATTTTGTGTGTGCTTTTACTACAAATGGGAATTAATTCCGGCTTTTCTATTGCTTCTAATAGTTCAACTAGGTGGTTCAGCCCAGCGGATTTAGTCCCCGTTAGGCCCTTGCTTTTCCCTGGGACCTTTCTCAAGGTCACCACTGACAGGCGAAAGGCGATGATATGTCGCTTCCTGGAGAAAGACGGTTTCATCGTTGATTAAATTTAATTTTTAATTAATAAATCTCTATATATATATATATATATAATATATATAGTTATATATACTAATACATGATATATATATATATATATATATATTTATATATATTATATACGTATCTTTATTTAACTATGATAACCGTTACTTATATATAAAATAGGTTAGATTCCACAGGGTTTCTACAATAAGTCTGAAAACTGATTAATTGGACTATCAGTTAAGATAGTAACTATATTATATTATATATATATATATATATTCACTAAGGTACTGTTCGCTTTGGCGGTGCTTATATTTTCTTATTTTATTATATCCTTAGCCAAATATATATTGGTTGTGAAATTCTCGCTTCATCTCTGTGTTTCTGCTTAGAAAAATTTGTGTTTCTCCCCACTTTTAAGAAGAAGCCTGGTCTGTCTCAATTGCTGGTAATTTGCGTACTATATTAATAATAATTAAGTATATATAATAATATTAATAAATAATATAATAATAATAATATAATATTAAATAATATAATAATATAATAATATAATTAAATAATTATAAGATATTAAATATATATTATATATTATATATATATATATATAATATATTATTATATATTATTATATATATAATTATAATATATAATATATATGATAATATATATTTAATATTTATATAATATTATTTATAATAAGTTTGTCAAATAGATTATTAACGTATTTTGGTAAATATCTTATTTTATCGTTGGAAAATTGTACTTATCTATTCTACTTCTTTTCACTCATTCCAAGTAACTCTGGTATATTAAGTTAATAGACAGAACCAAGGTTATTCTAGTAACTGTGATTTTATAATACATTAATTAATTAATTCTAAAATTAACTGGTCAGGACACCAATTCAAGATATCCAGTTATGGACCATTATCTGAATCATATTATTAAATTATTAATTATTAATATATTATTATTATGTATTATTATTATTATTAACAAGACAAGCGAAACACCGCTAGCACATCCAAGACTGAGTACTGAAGCATCGGACAGACGCCGTTCAGAGTGGTGAAAAAGGGAGAAAGAGTGAGTACGGAACAGACAGATCTGATCAATGATGGATATCTGTTAGAAAAAAAAGAGCTGAATATATATATATATAATAGAATAATATTGTTATGCTTAATATATTATACTATATATATATGATATATTATAGATAAACTAATATATTATATTTTTAAATATAACAAATCTTAACCATTTAATAAACATATGGTACAATATAATTTTAATTAATATGTATAAGTTATATAAGTATATATATTATAAATTTATAAAGGTATATTGTCATCATTTTCCCATATATTTATTCTAAATTGTTTGAACTAATAAGTTATAATCTTAAATGATGAAAACTAATAAAGTAACATCTAAGATTTCTAGTATTTCCAGGTTATTCATATATATATTTTATACCACATTATTATAATAAAAATTATCTATACAGTATTAAGTATACCTAAAAAATAATATAGTTATTGAATTATAATATAAATCACTAAATATTCCCAATCTTATAAATTAATTAATAAATTAATTTTAGGTTGTGTTTGAACCTCAATGTGTAAAATTTAATTTTTAAGAACTATATTTATGTAAACCCACCATTTGAAAAATCCTATATGGAAGAAACTATATTTTCGCCAAATACGATCGGCAGAAAAACAGGTAACTTCGTTTTTAATTCGATCCATTACGTCAGCATTCGGGGCCAGGCCGGGTGGTTGAGAGGAGTGTGAGATTTGCCGGCGCGCGTTATTACAATAGTGACCGATCATGAGTACTTGTTAGCATTTACCCATGACACTTAAAGTCCCAAATTATTACCAAAGAAGAGTATATTGATCGAGTGAGATATTGACGGCTAGGTAATAGTAAATTTAAGTGCGCCTTCGTATGATTCGAGGGTATAGGACGTTAGGAATATAAAAGTGCAAATATTTCTAATAGTCTGCACATATTGAGAATATAACAAGCAAAATTGTGTTAATACCTTGTTTGCCCGATGTAGAGAAAACCCACCTCCCTCTCTTTTGACTTTCCGTCACGCAACAAAGATACATATTATGTGTAAAAATGTCGACAGTGAGATATTTTAGATTCATAAATTGGTTGAAAGAGGCTGCAAATGTAGCGAGCCCTGAACAGAAAGTTTAAACTGAAACAACAAAATGAAAATTACCATTTAACAAATAAATGAAGGGCAGGAAAAAAATAAGGAAAGAAATCTCGAGCTATGTGTCAGTCGAATTGGATGCGAGGTACCTTCACATGGCTCAGTTAGCTCCTAAGGTGGAGCACTGCAGTACATATCTGTTCCGCCAGGGCGTCGACACAGAATTAATCTTCCCTGTAGAGAAACCTTTCGTCTCCAACCTTCTTTCTCAGCTATTCTCTAATTTCTTGTGGTTCGTATAAACCTCTTGTCTTGTCTCATTTTAAAAGATAAACAAATTTAAATTGAGGAGAGCTGTAACTAAGGAACAAAGAAAATTGAGACTTAAAAATATTTGATCCTGAAAATGTCGGTCCAAATTAATAACCCCATTGTAAAATAGCTTCGGCAGCTGTCCGTGCCGTTTGGTTGTGGCCCTGAAATTAATTATGTTTCAATCTTTTCGAACTAAATTGTTCAATGCGCCTTCGTCTCT
>JABUQX010044219.1:42500-50000 GCA_015478945.1 Trachelipus rathkii | reverse complement strand
TCCTCCAACTAGTGTTCCAAGTGAGAGAGTATTTAGCAATGCTGGTAATATATGATGAAAAAGAGAAACAGACTCTCAGCAGAAAGGCAGAAAAGGCAGAAATATGCTGTCTCTCAAGCACAACCTTCTCATATTTGAATTTCAGTACTAGTGCAAAAGTATATAATCCATGTAAAATCTCTTTCATTAAGGTTGGGGGTTAGGGGAAGAGGTTGATGGGGTCCATTTGAGTTGGGTCCCCCTCCCGCACACCCTGATAACAATTATATTAATAGATTGGCTAAAACTGATATATATATATATATATATATATATATATATATATATATATATATATATATATATATATATATATATATAGTATATAAAGTATATATATATATATATATATATAAATATATATATATATATATATATATATATATATATATTAAACATCCGCATCCGCGGATGTTAAAATCAAACATCCGCATCCGCGGATGCGAAAAAAATGACATCTGCAGCATCACTAATATATATATACATACATTGCTATATGATATGAGATATATATATGTATATATATATGTATATATATATATATATATATATATATGTATATATATATATATATATATATTATATATATATATATATATATATATATGTATATATATACTTAATCAGGAAAAGAAAATACCAGAGCCCTCCACGTTAATATATTTACTCAAAAAAAAAAGTACGTTTCGAAAACTGTTTTTATTTCCATCATCAGGTAAAAGAATTTTAAATATAATAATAAACATTAACAAATATCAAAATCAAAAACAGTCTTAATTAAACAATAAATAATAGAAATCTTAAAAATTACAAATTTGAACATATTTGAAACAATCAAATAAAATTAACTCGTATCATTTACAAAAACTGGACTAAATTTAGAAATATAAGACGTCGCCTCCAAATCTCAAAGGCGGCATCTAAAAAATAGAAGAATAAATATAAAGTTTAACTTAATTATTAATATTTAAGGGTAAATAAAAACAAATGACAGGACCTACAGGTACATAAGCAACAACTTACCAGATGTAAACTGGTTATTTCGTACATAACATTCAGGATGAACTCAGGACAACATATCACTTCTAGAACGTCCAGTTAAAACAATTGCAGTTTAAAAGGACCAGAAATACTATTTAAGGAGGGTTTAGTGTTATAGATGAATAATGTTTACAAAATATGCAAGTTGGTTGGTGAATTACTTTGGGCCAGTATGCTGAAGTTATTATAATTAAATGTGTGGTCTAATGTGTGAGAATGATCCCTGATGAATGAATGGGCTGGTGAATTCAACCAGGTTTTTCTGACGTAGCCAAAGTGGCGGGTTTTTAGTTTGTTATTAAAGTAAACTGCATGTTGTAGCTACCGGTATCACAATGAACTTATTAAAGGTTGTATTGTGGTTAGCAGGAACCTTAGCTATAGTTTTTGCTTTTGGCAGTAGTTGGCGTCTATATTATTTTGACCTTTGTTTAGGAAATTGACAGGCCTTAGGGTGTGGTGTAGGTTGTGAATGTTACATGGACATGTATTTGATAAATATTTAATTGACTGGGACAGTCTCGAAAGTCCCATATGGCTTCTAACTGGCTCTTTGTTTCCTTATCTCTATCGGAGGTAATACTACGAACTTTGATATAAATAATAACTTTCTGATTGGACAGCGATATGATGATGTAAAGAAATGAAGAAATGTTTTAGAGGTAATTAAGCTGACGAAAATATTCAGCGGCGTTAGATGTTTATTGATGTTCACATGCATGTGAAATACAACACATTAGAAACTTTATGGTAAATCGAATCCAAATATAGATATTTATTTGCCAAGTAGCTCACTATAATTTTATGGTGGTCAGTATTTGATGGAACCCTAAACTTAGTGGGAAAAAAGTGTAAAAACAAAGACAATTTTTTATCATTCAATGATAGAATTATATTAGAAAATCTTCCTCTTATGACGGTGATTTTGTTTGAATTTGAATGCTTTAGAAAGAAATTTTTTTTTCGAAGTGTCAAACTAAAAATTTTCATTTTCATGTTCGAAATTACAATTCAACTTTCCAGGATCTTCTTTTTTTTTTTCATTTTATAGAAAATGTAATTTACTTTAAATTAAATATATATATATATATATATATATATATATATATATATATATATATATATATATATATATATATTTATATATATATATATATATATATATTTATATATATACACGATACTGATAAAATACTGCGTTCGAAATATAATTCCATGTATTTAAGATACATACATGGAAAGCCGAAAAGACACTTATTCTAAAGCCTACCATTGTCTTTTTATTTTAAAACATCTCCTTTCCCCCTCCTCTCTTTGTTCCGTTTATTGATCTCTCCCATTTTAGATACATCCTCCTTAATCCCTTGAAATTTATTTAGGCCAAACGTAGTCTCTAATCTCCTTTTTACAAAATAATTTAAATTTTCTACGAAATTATTATTTTATTGATGAAATAAAAATCTTTCCTTTTTCCTTAGACAGGGAGATAACATTTTTTCTTCCCATTTTCTTCTTATCATTTACAGTTTTATAAACGAACTATAAAGGTTTTGTTATTCTATATAGTTTTCCATTTATCTTAACTTTCATTTTCGTCATGGGTTATCAATTTTATTATCAGGGTTTTATTTTCTACAAACCTAGAGTTAAGAAATAAAATTTTATTATAGTTTGGGTTCTACATCATCTTTTTCGGGGATTTTGCGATTTCAACTTTACACAGAACCATAACAAAAGGATTTTCATACCTGATACCTATTTTCTCGAAGTTACTGTCTTTGTTTTTTTTTTTCCTTTTTTTTGGTATGTTTTTTTTTTTTTTGTCTTTATTTTTGTTTTTGGGACAACAAGCTGGGAGTCATAAAACTTAAGAATATTCCTTCGTCTTCTTTTCTTTTTTTTCTCTTTTTTTTTCTTTTTTTTTGTTTTTGTTTTTCGAAAGTTTTACTATAATTCCAGACGTTAATTCTAAGTTGGAAATCAGTTCGAAAGATTTTAGTGGAAGCTGACCGTTCTGAAAACGCCCCAAGTGTTTTCCCTTCTTAAACGACTCTTTTTTTCTTAAAGTTTTTTTTCTGAATTTGAAAATTTATCAACATTCCATCCTTTTAATTTTTTCTGTTTTTTTAATAGTGTTATAAAATTTTGATTTAAATGCTTTTCGGAATTTATAATTATGAATGTTGCATAGAAATTTTTTTTTTGTTTCTCTGTAAATTCTTTACACTTTGTGACCATTAATATTAATCAATGACTAAAATTTTTCTTTGTTAATTAGCGTTTAGTTTTAATATTTATTATTAACATTACTTTTATGATTATTTGAGAACTCTCCTCCAAGAAAAAGGCTATTCTTTAAGAGCTAAAAAATGGTTTCAAATGAATTTTAAATATTTATAATGAAGCTCGATTTTTGAAAATATATATTTTTTTAGTTTTCTCATTTTTATACTCTTGATATTTACAATTGTAATCAAGTTAATTCTTGAGCTTCATCAAAGTATTTATTTCATTTTTTTATTAGTTTTATAAATTTATTTATAATGAAGCTTGATTTTCGAAAAAAAAAAATTTTTTTTTTAATTTTCTCAATTTTTTTTTTTTAATTTTGATATTTACAAATGGAATCTAGTTAACTCTTGAGCTTCATCAAAGTATTTATTTTATTTTTTATTAGTTATAAATTTATTTATAATGAAGCTTGATTTTTGAAAAAAATATTTTTTTTAGTTTTCTCATTTTTATACTTTTGATATTTACAATTGTAACCGAGTTAATTCTTGAGCTTCATTAAAGTATTTATTTCCTTTTTTTAGTTATAAATTTATTTATAATGAAGCTTGAGTTTTGGAATTTTTTTTTTTATTTAGTTTTCTCAACAAAAAAAATTTTAAACTTTGATATTTAAAATTGTAATATAGTTAATTCTTAAACTTCCTCAAAGTATTGCTCTCATTTTATTAAGAGTTATAAAATTTATTTAAATTTGGATTTTTGTAAAAAAATATTTGTTTTAGTTGCCTCATTTTTAAAACTTTGATATTTAAAATTGTAATATAGTTAATTCCTTGGCTCCCTAGAAGTATTGATTGCATTTTTTAAGAGTTATAAACATTTAAAATGAAGCTTGATTTTTGAAAAAAAAATTTTTTATTTTTCTCATTTTTAAAATTTTGATAGTTAAAATTGTAATCAAGTAAATTCTTGAGTTTCCTCAAAGTACTGATTTTATTTTTTTTAAGTTATAAATTTATTAAAATGAAGCTTGATTTTTTTGGAAAAAAATTATTTTATTTTAGTTTTCTCATTTCTATAATTTTGATATTTAAAATTGTAACAGTAAATTCTTGAGTTCCCTCAAAGTATTGAATTTCTTTTTTTTTTTTTGAGTTATAAACTTATTTAAAATGATGCTTGATTTTTGAAAAAAATATTTATTTTAGTTTTCTCATTTTTAAAATTTTGATATTTAAAGTTTTAATATATTGATTTCTTGAGTTCCCTTAAAGTATTGATTTCAGTTTTTAAGAGTTATAAACTTATTTAAAATAAAGCTTGATTTTTGAAAAAAAGTTTTTTTAGTTTTCTTATTTTAATTTTTTTTTAAAATTTTAATCTAATTAATTTTGAGTTTCCTCAAAGTATGGATTTCATTTTTTTGAGAATTATAAATGTATTTAAATGATTTTTATATCTAAAAATATTTTTTTTTGGCTTCCCCAAATATTTAAAATTTCTAATTTCTCGAGCAACCTTAAAGCACAAATTTCATTTCATTTAGAGTTATAAAAGTACTTAAATGATGTATTATTTTTGCTATTTAAAATTTTTTTTTTGGACTCCCTCAAATATTTTTATTTAAGCTTTTATGTTTAAAATTTGTAATTTCTCTAGTGATCTTAAAGTCCAAATTTCATTTTATTTCGGAGTTATAAATGTGTTAAAAAGTTTTTATTGATAGTTAAAAATATTTTTTTGGGTTTCTTCTATTTTTAAAAAATTTTGTTGTAACAATTCTAATTTAGTTATAACTTGAGTGTCTTAGGATTTTAAATGCTCTGTTCCTTCAATATTACTAATAATTATTGTATATATATATTTTTTATTCAGGTGTGTATTTTGGTTATATAATCTATGAGCTGTATGTGAGATGTGTTCTATTAAAGTTGTCATATTTGGCCTGTTTTTGCAACCTCTCACGCAGTAGAGTAGAAAAAAGTTTGTATATATTATATACTATATTATATATATATTATATTATATATATATATATATATATATATATATATATATATTATATAAAATATAACTATATATATATTATATATATATAATATATATATATATATTTTACCATCTCACAAGTAGGGCTTTCACCCTGTCAGTTGGACCAGGATCTCATTCTTCGGGCAGAAACTTCTATAATTCTAGAGGCTCTCCAGTAAAACTATTTCTCGGCCAAATGGAGTTTCGACGCTAGTCTTGAGTTTATACACTTCAGTAGGGTTTTCATCCTTTCGTGGACTAGCATGCGCTTCCATTTGGGCTGAAGATAAGAATGCTCGCAAGAGATAATAAGGATATGGATGCCTCAGACAGCGGCACTAAAGACTCAATCCATAGCCGTACGACATCAGAGAGTAACCTATCGAGAGGCAGAAAAGTCAAGACGGCCGGACGATAGAAGCCCACTGCTCCGCACGTATATGATAGCAATACGGTAATATAGTGAGGTAGATATATACACTAAGGGGCGACAATAAATAATATCACAGGTCACCTGCGAGCACATATACCACATCACAAGATATCAGAGAGTGCCAATATGGTATACACAAATCGGGCTCAACTACACTAGACCAGAATAGTGCACGAGGAAACCCCCGGAACCATAACAACGTATAACCACTCACTCAAACAAGGACCATACCAATAAATACTAGTGCTCACCTCTCATAATATCCAAAACGCCAAAATATCATCAAATGATGGATAGTGGCCTATATCACAAACAATATATTATAACCATAACAGAGTCCCCCTATACTCTTAGTAGCAGCGCTCGAGAGGGTCAACATGAGCTTGCAAGAGTGAGATAATCTCAGTAAGTGTACACGCCTAATATCACGAAACTACAATGCTCGCAGTGATTAAGTCTAGATCGACAATTCTGGCTCGCTGCTTTATAACTTATAATCAGCCATCTTCACATTTCCTCTCTACACTCTACATAATCAAAAGAACTAAGCGCGGACAATAGTTTGATTGCTCTCCTGATCTACTCATTCTCTCTTTACGCCCAACCCACAAAATCTGAGTGAGAAGGATACTTGGAATAAATGATAATAAACGTAATGAAAACTTAGTGAATAAGCCAAAGTCTGGCCTGACAAATGTTTGCTACCTCCTCAACTCTCTTCATCCCAACCATAAGAGCATGGATGGTCGTGCTTTCCTATAAAATTTAACAAACGAGAAGAGTATGTTGAGAGCCCTCTTACAGCCTTCTAGAAATGTCTTTGTCAACAATATAACTTCCCAGGTCCTCATACTCCAACACAACCTCTCTTCCATCTATACATCATGGCGTGACACAAAGCTAATCCGAAAGAATATTAGTTAGAAGTTCTAATAAGACACAGCCGTGCACACTCTCTCACGCTCCTCCGGGTATAATATATATGATTGTGGTCTTCGTTCAGTTTTCGTCCTCTCGCTGCTATATACACGTCTTCTTCTCTCTATATATATCCTATCTGATTGTTATCACTCGTCAATAAGCTTAGATATATATGTCAGATACACTACTACTATGACCTATACCCTTCCTCACGTATAATACCATATATACGTGATATAGGTAAGTGAGCCTATACTATACTCAGTAGGTATAATGGAACACAAGGTACTATATACACTCACATAAGGTAGGTGGCCACGGTCCTAAATATACTGGGGAAATAACTAACATAATAACTCACTCACTACTACTCACCCACTAGGCATATAACTAAATAAATCCTCAACCATACCCACCCCACCACCGGATACTCACTCACCAAGCTAAATCTCACACTACACCTCACTCACGAAATCAAGAACAATAACTAATCTCACAAACTCATAGTATATAATATAGGGAATATACTAAAGTAGAGCGGGCTCACCCCTACTACTTTGGATACACAATACCTCAGCAGTAGTATACCCCGGGTAGAATATCTAGTAGGGCTAGTATGAGACTACAGCCTATAAACCAGTAGACATAAATAGTATACTCAAGAGACTGAGACAATCACCCAACGGATGGCAGGGCCGGAAAAAGCCATCCGACAGGCCGTACGACGCAGGCACAAAAGTAAGGGACAAAAACAGGACAACCGGGAAGAAAGTCCGAGAACCCCAGCAAGCCCGCCCTAT
>JABUQX010044219.1:30000-37500 GCA_015478945.1 Trachelipus rathkii | reverse complement strand
ATTATGATATTTAGACGAGCTGTTATGATGAATTTTGTTAAATATTACGAAGTTGATGTAAAAAATTTGGTACGTTAGCAATATATTCATTGTCTGTATGATGATTAGACTGGGTTATGCTAAAAATTTTGCTTAAATATATGCATGTTAATGTAAATTAAATTAGGATATGCTAGAGATATGCTTGAAAAAGGTGAATTAGGTTACGTTTGTTACGATGTGTTAGGTTACTTTACTGTTGTTAGTGGCAGAAATTTGTTAATGTTAGTAGTTATTCGCCCGTATGGTGTGTTAGGTTTGTGCGTTGTACATTATATTCTTTAGTTCAGGTTATGTTATGTTAGCTTATTAATGTAAAACTTTGTTACGATACCATATATTCGATGGTTGATATATAAAGAACTTATTTTTGTGTTTATGTTTATCCGAAATGATAATCGAAAATAGATCGATAGAACAATAGATCAATAGATCAAAGAGCGTTCGTGGTGGGAGGGTGGGAAGGGTGATGTTGATTTACTGATGTACCTGATATTATGCTTTAAAATCAGTAAACTATTACAATTTACTATGATATTTTATTCAAAGAAACTTATTTTTATGTTCACTTGTTGAATAAAACTTTTTATGTTGCAGTTATTCGTTCGGTCTGTTATGTAATTAGACAACGTATGATAAATGTTGTTAAAATATACTGTGTTTTTGAAAATTAACGTTAATATAGTTAGAGATATGACTTGGAAAACAGTGATGAATTTAGTTACACTTTGGTATGTAAATTTGTCGAGGTTACTTTACAAATGGTGTTAAGTTTGGAACTTTCGTTAATGTTATAACAGTTTATTAGCATGCGTAAGCTCTGTGTTGGTTTTGTCGATTGTACGAATTATTTTTTCTAGTCTCAGTAATAGCCTATCGACCTAAAAATGTAGTCCCTTGATGTAAACTGTCGAACAATTGATCTAGTATGTTATCACCCTAGTAGTTCGATCTGAGTTAGATATATAAAAGAACTCGTTTTATGTGTGCTATGTTCATATACCGAAAGCATATCGAAATGCTACGTTAATCTCGAAAGTGTTAAGTGTAAAATATAACATTGATATGTTAGAGATTATGTTTGAAAAAGTGTAATAGTTACGTTTTTGTACCTGGTGTTAAGGTACTTACTGTGATCAAGACTAAGTTAGTCACCATGATTGCCAGGCTATTGGTAATTAAGTAAAGTAGGTCTATAACTATTGTTGCGTGTGATGTGTATGTAGTGTGTGGTGGTGTTTGTGTGTGTGTGTGTGTGTGACTGGTTGCTGTGTGTGGGATACTTCTAGATTTGCTTATGTTCATATACATAGATGGTAGTTGATATCAATAATAATAATAATAAACATAATAATAAATAATAAATAATAATAATAAGTATAATAAATAATAAATAATAAAACTATTTTTTAAGATAAAAACAGATGTTATGCTCGGACACTAATGGGGAACAAAGTAATAAACTCTTCGACAAACCTCTCAGGTGTCAAAACGATTCGGGTACAAGTAGAGAAACTCGTTACCCTTCATTGCTGTCAAAAAAGATCATTAAGATAAATGCACGTCGTTCCATGCGAATTTCATTGGACTGTTTCGTGATGGGCTTGCAAATGCAGTTCTCTAAGATTGCCTATCCCTTGAGGACGTAACAGATACGTAATGTACTAGGTGTTCTGCCGGTAGAGACAGATTCTACCAACCAATTTCTAGTTGTGGACCTGCAGGCTAAGTGATCGCACGCGTTATTGCGTGTTGTGAGATCTATGTTCGGAATAATAATAATAAATAATAAATTTAATAAATAATAATAATAATAATAATTCAATAATAATTAAGAATAATAATAATATAATAATAATAATAACAACAATAATAATAATAATAATAATAATAAATAATAATAATAATAATAATAATCAATCAATATAATAATAATAATAATAATAAACAATAATAATAATAATATAATAATTAATAATAATAATATAATCAATAAATAATAATAATAAATAAATAATAATGAAGAATATATTTTGTGCGGCTGTGTATATTAAAGATTGAGATTGCTATGCTGGCTTCTGCTGGTAAGTTGAAACTTCTAACTTTAGCTTACCATTGTTAAGAATGCTTGTATGTCAATTAGGCTAGGATGAGATATATTTTGTTTAGTTTTCAATATTACGATGTTATGTAAAATTAACATTAATATTTTAAGATATGTTTGAAAAAAGCGTTGTATATTTTCATTTAACTTGAACGCATGATATATTTAACAACAGCAACAACAACACAACAACAACACAACCAAACAGACAACAACAAAACAATCGAAGCAAAACACCAACAACAAAACACAACAAGCAAACAAACAAACCGCACACAATTTCAACACACAACCAATCACCACCAACAAGCACAAAATATGCGTACCAAAACGACAACACATGTATCAAACAACAACAGCCACAGAAAAGAATATATTTTTGTTATGTTATACAAAATGTTTAAAGAAACACCCTTAGGACATACAATAGGATCAATAGATCAATAGAAATCAATAGATCAATAGATCTGGAAGGACTAGGAGGAGTTTGATAAACTGATTTAACTGAGCTACTGCTTTAGGGTATGTAAAACATAACAATTTTAATAAAAACATATATGACTTAATCAATAGATCAATAGATCAAATAATCATAGATCACTCCCCGACTCAAGATGGGTAGGAGGGTAGTTTGACCAACTGATTTACTGATTTATGTTTAGGCGTATGTAAAATGCAAATTATTTTAAGTTATAAACATAAAAAGAATAAATTTTTATGTAAAACAAAATGTTTAAAGGAAAACAAAACAAAAAATAAATAAAAGTTTTTTATGTTATACAAAATATTACTTGAATATAACTAGATCAATAGATCAATAAGATCAATAGATCCTATCATAGACAAATAAGGATGACCCGCCATTAGCGAGGGTGCTGGATGGTACTATGAACTTTACTGATATAAACTGATTTAACTAATCCTTTACTGACTTAGGTCTCACTGTTAAACATAACCATATTTTAATAAAAAAAATTGACTTGAGTCAATAGATCAATAGATCAAATAGATCAATAGATCATGAGAAGGGTAGTGAGGCCGTGGCTGGATTGGTACTTTGATATTACTGATTTACTGAATTTACTGATTTACTGCTTAAGTTTACTGATTTACTGCTTTTACTGATTTACTGATTTACTGATTTACTGATTTAACTGCTTGAGGTTGATGTAAAAATACGAATTATTTTAACGTTATAAAACATAAAATATAAAAAGTTTATGTTGTGTATACAAAGATAATAATGACTTGAACTCAACCTACCCAACTCACTATAGAATCCACCTACACGAAACTAGAAAGATCGCGCATGGGGGCGCGCGAAAAGGGTAGATTTTGAACTTACATCAATATTACCTGACGGGTTACATCGTTCTCAGAAAGGACAGTGTATCACCAATTGTTGGGTAAAACAGTGCCTACTCACACACATAACACGCACACTAAACGTTTTGATATAAATTGCTCTCATACAAAACTATAGCAGCTATAAGACACTCAAACGATACTCGAACATCGACATAGCCCCACTCACTCAGCATACAGCGCACAAAATCAAGGCCCGACTGCGAGTTCAAGAAGCCACACTAAGCAAGGATAGGGTTAGAAGCCTTTAAACTGATTTAATGATATCTGACTGCATTCTACCTGAACTCTCACTACGTTTTAGGGTATGGCCTAGAACCCACACGAGTTCGAAAGGGAACCAAATTAGTTATCATGAACAGAGAGAAGAGTACATAGACTTGAATCAAGGGATGCAATACCGATCAACAGCTCAGAGAAGATAAACCAAAAGACTACTGAGACCATGAGGTGTGTGCGGTCTAGCTGCATAAAATATATTTACTACGGTGTGTAGGGATGGTTAAGGTAGTACTGTGTTAAACAATGCAAGTTAATAACTCTTAAACCACAAGACACTATTTATCCTATCAAAATCTTATTTTTTTCAATTATATAAATTTAATGAATATAAATATAATATTAATTTATATTTATTAGGAACATTTGTTCCTCTCTTCTGTATCGATGATACCCATCATAAGAAAGATGTATACCAAGTTTCGTTTTAGTTCTATGTCAATATTTCAGTTTGGGGGTCAGCACCCCCTTTTGGATATGCAATGCTATTTATCCCATATATGATGTGAGTACCTTTATGAAGATTGTATACCGAGTTTCATCGTCCTACGTCAATATTCTAGGCTATTGGGGGTGGGAGACCCCCCTTGGGTGTGTACGGATTATTTAACTCCCATATTATTGATGTGGGTTACCTTTATTGAGGATGTATACCAAGTTTCGTCGTTCAGTATGTCAATATTTCAGGTTTGGGCTGGAGACCCCCTTTGGTGTAAATACGGCTATTTTAACTCCATATCATGATGTGGGTTACCTTTATCATGAAGGGTGTATGACCAAGTTTCAGCCTCACGTCCAATATCTCAGGTTTGGGGGTGGAGACCCCCCCTTTGGGTGTACGGTTATTTAGGTTTTTTGTTTACGGATATTTAAACTCCATATATGATTGTGTGGTACCTTATATGAAGGGTGTATACCAAGTTTCAGCCTTCTACGTCAATATCTCAGGTTTGGGGGCTGGCACCCCCCCACCTATGGGGTGCACGGCCACGTAACCTCGTCTAAGACGAGGTTACGTCACCCCCTATGGGGAGGTGTTCAGTTGCGAGAATACCATGTTAGCATACTCTAGCCGATTTACTAAGGAGGATGTGGTGCGTGCGTGCGGTGCTTAGGGTATGTGCTGATGCTTTGCTGTGCGGTGCGCCAGGTGCGGTACAAGCCTTGTTGTACCTTATACGGTTATAATAAATATTTTTTTTTTATTTACTTTTTATTTTTATTTTTTTTTAATTTTTTAATTTTTTTTTTAATTTTAATTTTTTTTTTTTTTTTTATTATTTATTTATTTATTTATTATTTTTATTTATTTATTAATTTATTTATTAATTTATTTATTAATTAATTAATTTATTTATTAATTAATTAATTTAATTAATTTATTTATTAATTTATTATTAATTAATTAATTTTTTTATTTTGTTTCGAAAAAAACCTGCGGTTTTTTTGTCGGTAGAAGGGGAAGAAAAGGGGAGGGGAGGGCTGAAGGGGAGGGAGGGGATTAACTCCCGCGTTATCGATCGTTTCGCGTTAGGCTTAATTGCCATCCAAAAGTAGTGCTCAACTACTTATATATATATATATATATATATATATATATATATATATATATATTATATATATATATATATATATATATATATATATATATATATATAATACTATATATATATTATATATATATATATAATATATATTATATCTATATATATATAAATATATATATATATATATATATATTATATATATATACAAAATATAAATTTTTTATTGCATTTAGAAATTATATATATATATAATATATATATCTATAATAAATAAGATATTTATATATATATAATATATTAATATATATAATATTATAATATATAATAATATATATATTATATATATATATAGAATGTTCGGCAGGCTTTATGACGCTGAGTTTTGGTAAGTAATATAAATAAAGGGCCTATGAGTAAAATAAAAAACTTCAAATTAAGTTAATATTTATTCAAGTACAAATCATTGAAGTCTTCAATGTGAGGAGCGTGAATCTTTTCGATCTAAACGAGATCCTCCTTCAGACGCATTAAGTTGAAGACTAAATGTAATTTATAAAAGGAAATGTATTAGTTAAAAAAGTTCGTTAAAAAGTTTTTAAAGAAAAGGAATTTTTAGTTTGATTTTTGAAAAAAGGGTCCACATGTGGTGTTAATTATTTGTTTCAAGGACGAGGTCGAGCATTATTACCTTTTAATTTCTGTTAAAGTTAGCGGAAATTTGTATGCCACATGGATTCAACAATTTTACGTTGTGATAAGCGATACTAAGTACCTGTAGGACAAATTACTGAGTGTGGGCACAGACCTATGTGATGTTTAATGTGATGTGATTAAGTAATGTCTGTGAAGGGTGAGTGGCCGATTTTGTGAGTCAAAAGATGGAGGTCATGTTATGCTGGTATTTGCGTCTAATAAAATCATTAGTCTCTCCTATGTAGCAAGAATTACAATTAGAACATGGAATTTTGTAGACGCATTGTGAGATGTTATTGTAGGTGTGAGTAGGGGGTTTGAAAATACGTTTAAGAGAGGTTGTATTGGAAGAGGTTAAACGAATAGAATTAGGTAAGGATTTAGTGGTATTTGTATTAGGGGTGTGTGGAATAGGTAAATAAGAAAAAGTGTTGTCGGGGGGAGTGATAGGAGGGTTATAAAATTTCTTTTTGGCCTGTTTGAGAGAATGAGATATTATGTGTTTGGGGTAAGAGAGTTTAGTGAAAGTGTTAAAAATATTGTCGAATTCAGTTTGTAGGAAAGGAGGAGAGCAAATCCGTAGGACTCCAAGAAAAAGGGAAGTTAAAACACCTGATTTTGTGTTGGTGGTATGAGAGAGAAACCATGATGGTATATAGGAGGGATTAAAGTAGGTTTGTCTATAAACACCCTATAGAGGAAAATAGGGACTTGTTTATTCCAGTAGTAGGTTTTGTCAAGGAAAGGAAAGTTTTGTATGTTAAACGGATCTGCATTAACTAAGAAATTCCTTACTGTCTGCAGTGGATGGAGTTCGATGTAATTGGAGTATGAGAGTTGGGTCATTGGTTAAAGGTGTGGAAACAAAAATATCGTACATTAGGCGGAGCCAAGTGGTGTTAGAGAGATAACGAGGATGGGTTTAATATGAAATTAATGTTCTAAATAGGTCCATATAATAGATAGCTTAGAAATGGAGAGAAAAGAGGGCGAGTCCATGCTTAGGCCAGTAGCCAGAGTTTTGTTTGTAATGTAGTTGTTAACATGGAAGAGTTAATGTTCAGAAGTAAGAAAGTATTAATTGTTTAAGGAAAAGGAAAGGGTAATTTAAGGTGTAAGTGTGTTCATTGAAATATCTTTCTAAAAGGTTGATAGTAAATGGGACAGGTACAGATGTGAATAAAGAGGTGACGTCAAAGCTGAGGTTGTGGTTATTATTAGGTGTTATCTGTTGTGTTTTATGAATAAAATCATCAGTGTTCTTAAGATGAGAAGCAGAAATGCATCCAAGTAAAGGTTTAAATTGTTTAGCCAACCAGGAAGAAAGTTTGTAAGTGACTGAGTTAGTGTTGGAGATGATAGGACGGACAGGATAATTGTGTTTGTGTATCTTAGGGATTCCATAGAACTGTGAGAGACGTGGTAGACTAGGTTTTAAGTCAGAGCGTAGGTTAGGAAAATCTTTGGTAATGT
>JABUQX010044219.1:20000-22500 GCA_015478945.1 Trachelipus rathkii | reverse complement strand
AATAAGTTTTGAAGTAGATTCACCAACGCTTTTAAAAGGTGTATACAGGAGGCTTGCAAGTAAGCCTCGTACAGAGTTGTATACACTCTATGACATGCATGCATATGTCTTACAAGACTTCCCTACCTTAACTTCAGTGTATATCTTGATGATCTCGAGTGCGAAAAGGAATATTTGCCTCAGAACCACAGGTGAAGCCTGGGGTTCTGTTTACACAGATATTCCTATTCACCCACCTTCTGATTTGTACATGAAATGCATAGGAAAGTGGAAAGAAGAACAGTTGAATATACTACTTGAAAAAGGAGAAAGAACTACAAATATGGATAAATAACACCTTTAACAAATGATTTTGCACACGTACTAATTACCACATCATCGTCTTTGACTCTTATTTTTCTCAAGAGATATTCACTTTTGTCCCCCACTTCCTTCCTCTATTTCATTTATTCCGAGTTTTTCTTTCGGTCAGGAGGGTAAGGAACTAGTTGGTAGAAGATTTTAACATTTCTTAAACTTTCAACTGCTACTTTATCACCTTTTATTATATGAGCATTATTATTTGTGATCTTGACAACCCGATAGGGGCCTTGGTACTTGGGGGATAGCTTTCCGACATTATATTGTTGATTCTTTACTAATAGAAATTTTGCTTCTTTTAAGTTCTTTGGGAGAAAGACGTTCCTATTGCGCAGATTTGTTTTTTGAGCTAAGGGCTTAGCCATATTTTCAGTTATTTTCTCGATGTAGGTATCGTATGATTTTGGACCGTCTGGGACAGAGTTTTTTAATAGACTGTCAGGAATGTTTATATCTTGGCCATATAACAATTTACTGGGGCAGATGGGTGCCAGCCTTAGGGCGAATAAGACGAAGGGTAGGACGTCCAACCATTCCTGAGTTTTCATGGCTGGCTCGGCCAACATGGCTCTTATGCTATTAATAATCATCTTATTGGCTAGCTCACATTTTCCATTAGATGCGGGATGGTAAGTACTGGTCTTGGTGTGAAGTATCCCTAATAGCTTACACACGCTCTCAAATAAGTGTGATGTAAAATTTGCGCCGTGATCTGAGACGAGGTGGCTGGGAATTCCGGAGTGCGGAATTAGCTGGTTTATTAAAGTGTGTACTATTGTCTCCTTAGTAATGTCCTTCAGCGGAAATGCCCACACATAATGAGAGTATCGGTCGATGAGAGTTAATAAGTGCTTGTATCCTCGACATACAAGTAACTTTAGGATATCTACATGAATTTCTTCAAACTTATAGGAAACCTCTTTGTATTTTCCGTAAATTGGATTTATTCCACGGCGACTTTTGATATCTGGCATTGGGGAGAGGAGCGAACTATCTCTTTGACTTTCTGGTGCATATTTTTAAATACAAAATCGGCTTTTAATGCAGTAAGGCATCGTGAAATACCCAAATGACTTTGAAGGTGAGTCATTTGGATAAGATCGGCAACTCTGGCGTTTGGGAGAATGACTCGAGCATAATTCAAAGAGATATCGACATATAAAGAGATCTGTTTTTTCTTAAACCAGAACTCTTGTTTTTTAATAATTAATGAGCTCTTTTTCTTACCTGCAAGGAGTGAATTGATATAACCATCCTTTAGTTAGTCTTCACTTATCTCTGTGTAATTTATTTCTATGCTCTATGCTCATGCTGCATAGAGCTTACCGCATTTGCTCTGACTGGAAACTTTTTGACGCAGAGCACTCAATGAATGAAATTTAACAAACTATTGTGTAAGTAGATTAAACTTTATTGTTTTTAATGTCTTTTATTATAACTTTTTATAAATAGAAAATTGCAATGATTTTTAATGTTGCCTCTTTATTGGTAAGTAACTTTGTTACATTATAATATATTATTTTTGAAGTTACGAAATCTTCAGATCCGTTTGATGGTTGAAAATGAAAACGTGCGCAGAAGGTTGTTGGCTTTTATCATAGTATCAAAATCCTCTTCTATTGTTTCTGAAAGATGCAGTGGGACTAAGGAGGAATGTGAACATTTAGTATACCATTTAACTGTAATAAAGATGGCAATGTAATGCCTTTCTTACATTCGGGTTAGACTACTAATTTCATCTCAAACTCCGCATCTCAACAACATAGATACAGGCCCAGAAAGACTTGAAACACTTGAAGAACGAACATGGAACTCCCAAACCCAATCTCGACATTTCTAATTTTAACATCTTACACCGAGCGGAAAATTTCTTTGAATTGAGGCTGGCTGAGTCTCTCTTCATAAAAAAAGCACAAGACAAATTATCAACATCAAATACAATGAAATGGAAAATTTTTTGAACATTTTTTAGGTTTGGCTAGATAGAATCTCTCTATTGATATATTTATTATTTAAGTATTTTATATTTACGTTAGTTATAAAACTTTAATTTGTTACTTCACATTTATATATATATATATTTAAATAACATTTATTTTGTTTTATCAATTGTTAAATTAGTCTTGAACTCGTCTCCGTT
>JABUQX010044219.1:0-10000 GCA_015478945.1 Trachelipus rathkii | reverse complement strand
AAATTTTGGCATTCCACTGAAACTTCAACATTTTTTTTGGTAGTCCTCTAACTGGCGGAATGAAATGGCTTCCGCTAAGCGCAGTTCACAACATTTTTCAAATTATTGCAATTGCAATTCCTCAATTTATTTTGTATTCCTCATTGCGGAATTGCGGACTTGAATTGCGAACTTCCACCCTCTGGATATAGTATATATATATTATATATATATATATATATTAATATATATATATATAATATATATTATTATATATATATATATATATATATATAAGTATAATATATATATATTCAGCCTCAGATTAGATGTCCCATGTATGTAAAAAAACTATGATAGCTACGTAAAAACTGAATGCATTTTGAAATCAGCGCACATTGTAATTGGAGGAAAACGAAGAAGAAAATAAAATAAAGTGAGCATAAAAAAAGTAATAATAATAATAAATAGTTCATGTAGATAATTCTCGATGCGTTCCCGCCCCAAAGTTTTCGCGTTCCAATCATGAGTCCGCCCCAAGTATTTCTGTTCAATGTTAAGAGAACATACGCGCGACGCCGCGCTGGCGCACAATCGTCGTTGGAGCCACACACACACACCACACACACACGCAACACACACACACTATGATAGATAGATGTTCTAGAGAAATTAATTTTTTTTGATGACCTGACCTGACCTAAACTAACCTATATGCAAATTTTAAATTTTTTAATTTTAATGTTTAATTTTTATTTTTAAGTTTCAATTTTTGCCATTTTTTTTAGTTTCCCCTATAAGTATTGAAAAGATATAAGTAAAACGTTTATTTTTTATGGGTATCATGTTTAATTCGTTTGGAAACGTACGTATTAATAATATTTGTTTGGAGGTATTTATTAAAATTAATAATTATTATTTTTTTTTTTAGTTAAATATCAATGTACGGCTGAATTCAAAAAATATATTAAGTTTTTATGTAGATATAGTGTTTTTTTTTTAGATACAGGGGGCATCTAATCTGGAGACTGGATATATATATATATATATAGTATTATAATATATATATATATATATATATATTAAATATATCATATAATATATATAATATATATATTATATATATATATGATATAATAATATAATTATATATAATATATATATACTATATATATATATATAATTCCCGGTATGCGTCGGGCGCGGTGACGTGGCCACTTTAGGTATACTTTCGTTCTCCCCACCTTTCCCCTAATACACTTTTGGATTTTTTTTTTCTGGAAAAATCAAGGCCCTATAGTAGGTCATAAGCAAACACAAAAAAATAATAATGTAATTCTAATGATCATGTTTTATTAAAGTTTAAATAAAGCTCATTTAGACTCAGTTTTAAGGTGAATCGGACCACCATTGTGGGGTGAATTGGGCCATCTTTTTAAAAATTCCTCTTTTAGTATAAATTCAATTTTATTTTTGATTTTTACTTAATATAAGAAATTGTTATTATATATAAAATTATAATAAGTAATTAAAAATTCCAATAATGAATAAATAAAATAAGAATAAAAATGTGGTGGCCAATTCACCCCATTCGTGGGACAAAATTTGACACTTTTTTTTAATTCATATTTTCCATATAAATTTCCTTTTTTATTTTTAATTTTTACTTAAAATAAGTAACTGTTTATTATATTTAAATTAGCTATACGTAATAAAAATGTCAAAAATAATAGGCTACATAAAATAAGAATAAACAATGGTGGCCCAATTCACCCCATCATCAATTTTTATGGGGGGGGGATGAATCGGGCCAAGTTAGGCCCAGCGATTTAACCACTATGCACTGTTTGGAACAAAAATTTAGTTTCCCAGCTTAAAGCTAACATACTCAACTGTATACACTGAAAAAATATATAATTAAAATCTATCCATAACTTTTCATTTAAAACAAAGTTAAAAAAAAACTCGCATTTTTCAAATGTGAAATTCTATTTAAGGACATTTTATACACCAATTTATTATATTTTTTAAAAATATAAACACTCTCTAGAATTTTAAAGATAATCTAAATAAAACTTGTAGTACTACCACAATGAAGAAATTTTTTTTTTTATTTAGTTACCGCCCGAACGCTATATAAAGACTGCCGGATTCCGTATCCGGCTATCCGCTAAATTCCTATCCGATATCCGGCCGGATATCCGGATAACTTCCAGCCGGATATCCGGTATCCGGCTATCCCGCTAATTCACTATCCCGACCCATCCCAAATATATATATATATATATATATATATAATATTATATATATATATCTATATATATTATATATAATTAATAATTAAATATATTAATATATTGTTATATATATATATATTATATATATATATATATATATATATATATATATATATATAATATATATATATATATATATATATATAATAATATATATATATATCTCTATATAAAATATATATATATAATTGTGATGGGACGATTAATTGTCATGGTCAACGTAATCGGTCATCGTCAATCGTCCCACGTCAATCGTCATCCGTCAAAATGCGGCATGTTTTTTTTTTCAGATCGTTTCGGTCTCGTCAATTTTTACTGATTATTTTTGCCGATTAATTGAACAATATTAAGAATTTTGGATAATATTAAAACTCAAATAATATAATATATATATATATAAATAATATATATCTAATAAATAATCTATCTTGTGATATATATATTAATAATATTTTTATTAATAACTACCTATAATTTATATATATATATGAAAATATATATATTAAATTATATATAATATTATATAATATAATAAATATATATATTATATATATATATATATATATATATATATATATTATAATTATATAATA
The DNA here is from genome assembly GCA_015478945.1 of Trachelipus rathkii. Classification (NCBI taxonomy): domain Eukaryota; kingdom Metazoa; phylum Arthropoda; class Malacostraca; order Isopoda; family Trachelipodidae; genus Trachelipus; species Trachelipus rathkii. Next base: position 7,131 of record JABUQX010044219.1, on the reverse strand, counting down.
TATATATATATATATATATATATATATATATATATATATATTATATATTTATATATTATTATATATTATATATAATTATATATATAGATATATATAATATATATATATATATATATATATATTATATATATATTTTTGGCTTATGGTTGTATGACATTCCAGTGACTAATGGCTCGCCTTTCTGTTCTGCGTTCATATCCACACTCATCCTCCAGACAACATCTTAAGAGACACCACCTTTTATCCACATGATCATATACACATACTTATATCTACACCCCTCTTCCAGACAGCATCTCAGACATCCCTATCATTATATCTTTGTGTGGGGAAAAATTGTCAAAACATCAATTTTTATTTTTTTTTACAGTTAACCACCACTCACGGGCCGAGCCCTTTTCAAGGAGAGGGCGGAAAATAAAACAAGGAAAATCCCACCCAATCCCCAGCCTAAGGCAAATCTCTCAGGTGAGCGCAGACGTGGGCTTTAAAGAGAGGAAGATTAAATACAGTTGAAAAAACAGAAGAAGGCAAGGAGTTCCACAGAACAGAAGTTGCTGGAAAGAAAGAGGCACCACAACGAACAAGTCTGGGTTCTCAATACTCACGCAAAATTCATGTGAGAGCATGGCACCCCTTGTATTGCGAGGGCTACGCAATGGAGGTGGAAAACGAGCTGCCAACTTCCCTGAGCTCTACCGCTGTAGTAGCCTAATAGAAAAGAATAGTGCGCAAACGTCACGTCGCAGAGATCGAGGGTTCAAGAGAGTTTGAATTGGGACAGTTTTATTCGTCTCTAGTATGTCTCTGCATATTCGTAGAAGGCGACTAAGTACGGTGGTAGTTAGGTTTTTCTGTGCACTACCACTTATCTTTTACCAGGAATGCTAATGCATGCCTCGGAGAAGGACGTGATTGCCGTAAGCGGCCTTTTATCTTTCGGCGAAAATGTATGAATCTTATGGGTACATGGAATGTTAGAGGAATAAATAGTGAGGAGAGAGGTGATGGATGTACTTTTAAAAGGGGCAAATTTGATTTGGTCGCTGTGACTGAAACAAAGATGAAAGAAGGTGAAATTGAATGGTGTGATGTGAAATGTGTTTGTGTTGGGAGTGAAAGGATTTGATAGGGATAGAATAATTTTGCAATTCTGAATGAGTGATTTGTAATAGAGAGCTATGGTAGAATTTTGTGTGTGTGAGTACTAGAAATTCTAAAGTTAAATTAAGTTGAAAAGTCAAAATTTTGTAGTTGCGACATATTGTACATCTGAGGGTAATATTGAAGAGAGTGCGATTTCCTGGGATAATCTGAATGATGTTTTGCCACATATATGGCCCATCCAAGGTTTTTTTTTAACAGTTGGCACGCACCACTCCACGGCAGAACCCATTCAGGAGGGGTGTATATGCTCAAAAGTTCACACTCTATGCGCAAATTACGCATATGAAGGCACAGACGCAGGCTTTAAAGTAAGGAAGTTATATTCATCAGGAAATACAGATGATGGAAGAAAATTCCACAGAAGAGAGGTGTGGGAAAGAGGAAGCACCGCAGCGAACTATCCTGGAGTTACCAATGTCAACACAAAACTCGTGCGCAGATACAGCACCCCTTGTGCTACGAGAGCGTCGTAAAGGTGGTGGTACGCGAGCTATAAGTTCCATCAGGACCTACAGGATGCGGGAAAACCTTTCTGTTATTAAATATTTTAAGAGAGATGGAAATTTTCGAACAAGAGCCAGTAAAAATAATATGGTGTTACAATGTTTATCAGGAAAAATTTACTGAATATAAAGATGTAATTCAGTTTCATGAAGGAATTTACGATGTTAAATCCTTGGATAATATACAAGGTCATAAAATAATTGTGCTGGATGATTTAATGCATAAGTTGAATGAAGAAATAGCTGAAAAATTTGCTGTATTTTCCCATCATTAAAATATCTCTGTAAGTTTCGTCACCCAGAATATTTTTTATCAGAATAATTATATGAGAGATGTATCTTTAAACACCCAATACTTGCTGCTGTTCAGACAGAGAAGAGACATGAGTCAGATCAGTGTATTAGCCTCTCAAATGTTTCCACTACAACGTAAAGACTTCTTAAAGGTATGTAATGAAACTACATCTATCTGTTCCTCACGGTTATTTAATGTGCGAACTTCATCCTAAAAACACGTTTAAAGACGTATAGAGTTCTGCTCCGCACCAACATTCTATCTTTCGAAATTGAAACTGTATACATACCTGAATAATGAGCAGTCTAGTTATAAAGTATTTACCTCTTATAAAAAAAATAAAAATCTGAAAACAGCTGAAAAACGTAAACTAATCTGTGACGATGAAAAATTTATCCTCAGAAGGCGAAGCTTCGCCGTCACAGAAACATCATTAAAAAACTCTGAAACATATGAAATCTGAAAAATAAAAAGAAGTTACTGCAGAAAAGAGGTGGAGTATTCCTACCATTACTCTTTTCCGTCATAGCTCCTTTAATAACTAAGTGGATATCCGAATAATGACGAAGGTGGCTGTACTACCATATAATGAGTATGAGAAAATGAAGGATAATAATAATAATAATAATAATAATAATAATAATAATAATAATAATAATAATAATAATAATAATAATAATAATAATAATAATAATAATAATAATAATAATAATAATAATAATAAAAATAATAATAATAATAATAATAATAAAAATAATAATAATAATAATAATAATAATAATAATAATAATAATAATAATAATAATAATAATAATAATAATAATAATAATAATAATAATAATACACAATCTGAGCAACATCCCGCCACCCAGTCGAATCAGCTACATCCTCAGACGGTACAGCCTATTCAACAGCCCTTACATGTGTTGCCTTCTCCAGCAAATCATCAGCAATTAGATCAACAGAATCCTCATCTCCAGAATGATGCAAGGTAATATCTGCAACCTTTGCCTCAAAGTTTATATGATCTCAAAGTTGAAAAGATAATCAATCACGAGAAAAAAGTGCTTCAGATAATAAATTCAGACATTAGCATTCATGAAAAACGTGCTATATCAAGAAGCCATACATAAATTAATATATCTTAAAAACTTACATCTACAGGCATCAATAATCTACCAACGGATGTAAAACCTGACGTGAAAACCGAAGATAGTTTTAAAAATATCATGGAGGAGAGCTTGCCAAATAGAGGTCGCAAAGCAGGACTAGCTTTATGTAATATTTTGAAAGATCAATTATCATGGAATGAGTTAGGACAAATCATTACCAATGATGAAATATTTAAAGGATCAAATATTGTGGATTTGATAGCAGATCTCTCGCGTGATTGGAAGAAGGGTCCTGTAGCTAGATGGCCTAGCATCAAACAAGAACTTCAGACAATTGACTTCCCCCGCACTTTAATCTTAAATACAGAAAGATTAGCAGACTTGGATAATATTCCCATGTCTCCTAGAACCGATTCAAGTCTCTCAGGCACTTCATACGCTTCTGAAAGATTTAAGCGAGTTAGCAGAGGGAGAATAAGAAAAACACTATACATTAGATCTAAATGGATTAATTCATAATTATATATATATATATATATATATATATATATATATAGTATATATTATATAATAAAATATAAAGAACAACTCTACTTTATACTATATATATAATATATATATCATATATATAATATATATAATATAACTATATATATTTATATATATATGTACTAATACTATATAATAATATATATATATATTATAATATATAGTATAGATATATATATCTATATATATTATATTATATATATATATATATAATATATATAATACTATATATATAGCTTGTTTATTTATTTGTAGTGTTTGTTTGTAAGATGATGAAAAAATTATCAGAAATCTTGGTCTTCAATCTATACTCCAAATTAGAAAAGGTAAATTTCCAATCACTTAATATAAATATACCATAAAAACATAAAAAATAGCAAATAATAAATAATTAATGTAACGTTCACAAGTAACTTTTTAAATAAGCTTTTGCATTAAAATATTATCATTGAACTTTATTATCTTACATTATTATCTTATTTTATTATCTTACATTTGCAGAATGGAAGTTGATCAGAAACTTGTGAAGAGAATTCTAGTTAAATTGGAATGCCAAGCACTGGTATGAATTTATCGACCTGACTGCCAATGACGCTGTAGAACCACCAACCACACGGCACTTTACCGATGCAGAAATCAAGTCATTTATTGACGACAACAAAAAGCCAGATATTCCAGACTTCCCATCTCACTCTTAGAGCATTGAAGGAAGTGTAAAATTAGTAACGGAGGCTTCAAATCATGTGTACGGATTTGAGAATCGACACAGGTCCATCCTTACTAAAGCATAAGCAGAAACATGTGTCAGCTATTTATGTCAAAAGGATATTATCATCAGTCATATGGTGATATATATGAATTATGAATAGGTATGCAGATCTTTCAAATAAAGTTTGTTTGCATTTTGGCAAAAAATACAAGAAAATTGGTAGTAAAAAAAATATGTATTTCATGTGTTGCATTAAATATGCATTTAGAAACATTACAATTCCATGAGCTTTATTCTACTTTAGAAATAAAATATGAGTTATAATATATACTTAATATAATAAAAAACTATGATGTGTGTTGATTACAGAACCTTAGTCAAGTGAAATTAGCATTCTTTATAGGAACAATCTTCAAGATTTACTCTTATACAAAATAATCTTTTTTAATGCATATTTTACAGTCATATCGTTTCATTTTCTTTTAAAGGGCTTACCTTTATATATACTTAATATGTTTTTTTTATATTTTTCACGAACACTAATAGTACTTCACCGAAGAGCCTGTTTGAATAACCCCAATGTATCCTGCTACATCTGTGGTGAATATTGCCAATTTCACCAAAGAGGAGTTAGATATAACTGAAAAAGCAAGCAATATCTGGCATGACTTTGGAATGAAACTCGGAGACAAGATCATCTAGGTCTCCCATCTGGTCTGTAAATACGTGTTTCGAAAAATCTACGTCAGTGAAGAAATTGAACGAAGAAAAAGTTAAAATTTGGTGTGCGTGGCGACCTATGGTATGGCGGAGCCAAAGAATCACCAAGTGACTGTATTTTTGTTTGTTAATGTGAAAGGTATCAACCGTTACAGAAACGTAAATTTGAGTATCCGGATTTAGAATCAGCAAGGCGACCTGTACCAAACTCTCCGACGATGTCCCATCCCAGTGTTTATACACTCCCAGACCTAGCATTGTCTGATGCAGAAGATATCCAGGATTTGGTGTGCACACGTGCATATAGTGGTAGTGAATATGAAGAAAGTATTTCTACACAGCAACAGTTCTCCAGGAAGAGATCAATGGTTTAGTACGAGAGTTAAGTCTCTCCAAGCAAGGTATTCTGAGGTTTTAGCATCTAGACTAAGTGAAAAGAACTGTCTCAAGGCCGAATGTAAAATAACTTTTTTTCAGGCAAGAGAGGTAGTACTTCTTCCATATTTCATTGAAGAAGAAGAAGACCTAATATACTGTAGGAACATCCCTAGACTCCACTCAAATGGGGCTTACCTAAATACCGAACCAGAGATTAGGCGACTTGTTTAGTGATGGTTCAACGAGAGAGCTTGAAGTGTGTTTTATTGAATAATGGCAAATAGTTATGGCATCGATGGCAATAGGTCAGTCGTCAAACTGCAAAGAGGAATATTGAATAATATACAAATGCTCATTGCAGAAAGCTTGGATATAATGAGCACAGTGGTCTATATGCCGTTGATTTTGAAGAATGGTCCAACATCTTACTAGGGGCAGCAAATCGGATATACTAAGTACCCTTGTTTTATGCTTGTGGGACTATAGGGCTAAAGAAGAACCAAGCTGAGAAAAGTTTGTATGGCCTGCTAGGGAAATTATGACTGTAGGTGCATCAAATATCAGTAACCGAACCACTGGTTGACAGGGGAAACATTATTTTCCCACCACTCCACATCAAACTAGGACTGATAAAGCAATTTATTAGGGCCCTAGACAAAGATGGTGGAATTTATTGGTACTATTTGAGATTTTTTTTCAGGGTTGAGTATGGAGAACTCAAAGCTGGAATCTTTGCGGCCCTCAAATTCGCCAAATCAATCAAGGATGACAATTTCAAAAATTCCATGACTGATATTGGAGCAAAGCATCTGCATGGAAAAGTTTTTCTGTCTTGGTTGTTCAGGCAAACTTTGTTGGGGCAACCAAATCTGCCAACTCATTAGAACTTCGTACAGAAAAATGTTTCAGACTCAAAATTTGAATGCTAATGTGAGCATAAAAAGTTCTACTTCTAAGCATAGTCACTTTGATCAGGTTTTTCCGGATATCTAGGATGTTATCTCTAGTGAGGAAGCAAGGGAGAGGTTCCATCTAGATATCAAGGTGATGGAAGAAAGATACCAAGGAAGATGGGATAACACACATGATGGCAGACTATTGTTGGAGCCTTCAACGTGGTTGTCCACATTCTGCACACAAGACAATCATATAGACGTGGGATTTGGCAAAATGCATAATTGTGATTTCATTGTACTGATTTGAATGTTTTGACTATTAGCATTTCTAATTACTTACTCATTAACAATTTGATTTATATCTTTCGTGTTTTTTTATTGTGAATTACTTTACAACCTAACATAAATTGTTGTCATTAATGTAGTTTTGTGACCACCCTGTATCTCAAAAACTAGAGGCAACTAGGAAAACGGGAGGTCTATTCGAATCAGGGCACAAAGTTTACCTATAAACTGACTTCAAATGTTTTCCGCAAAATCTTTGTTACGCAGTGTTATCAGTAATAATATATACTTAATATACTAAAAATACTATGGCTGTGTGTTGCATTAAGCATGAACTTGCTTCAAGCGAAATTAGCACTCCTTGTAATAGGAAACAATCCTTTCAAATGCCAAAGGTCCGGCGAAGCGAAACTAATAAAGATCCCGATCTTTCTGAAATTTTGTAAGAATTCCCATTTCAGTTAGCTACAATCTTTTACCTTACGATTTTTGAAATTAGAATATCGACCCACCATAA
>JABUQX010044218.1:0-42007 GCA_015478945.1 Trachelipus rathkii | reverse complement strand
AATCCTCTCAACTTGGGTTTCAGGATTCACCTCACAAAACCAAATCATGCACATATAATAAGCATGGCACCTTCCACTCTTTCCATTCTCCATCATGTCTAGACACCTCGTCGTGCCTACCGTGTCCCACCTTTTGATTGGCTTTTCTATAACCCCTCCCATAGATTGCAATTGGAATAACCAATGAACATAACACAATCTCTACCTCACTCCGCTATTATATTAAACCATTCGCTTTCCGACACCATTTATTTTTTACACACGCCTTCAATGATCGTCATATATATACTTTTGATTCCTATCAGAAGCCTACCACCAACCCCATATATCACAAGCACTGCCATAGAGCTTACCTACTAGTACTTATCATATGCCTGTTGCATAAAACCTTAATAATAAAATAATATTAATTTACAATTATATACAATTATATATATATAAGTATATAGTAATATATTATAATATATATATATATATATATATATATATATTATATATAGTATATAATATATATATATATAAATATATATATATATATATATATAGTTATATATATATATATATATATAATATATATATATTATCTTTCTTCTTTCTTTCTTTATCTTCCTCTTGCCCCAAGACTGGGGATAAGGGGCGTGTCATGCATCGGAAAAGAAAAGCAGAAAAAGAATATGACAAAAGTCGAAAGGAAGGCCCAGCCTTACCGCCCCCTCTGTACCATGTATTAGAAAGAACTCGTCGCAGGACAGAAAACGCACCCTAGGAGCTTCATGGACCGCGACGGACCCCTCACTATGGTAAATCTTCAATGTAAAGGGTTCATCCCTTGGCCCGGTGGGCCACAACCATGCCCCATACAAACCCCCCGCCATTCACTTCCTATTATGCACCTTTATCTCGCCTCTCGCCAAACTCACTATTTCTGCTCCTTCAGACATTCGTTCCCGACTCAATCTCACCTTTCTCTTCGGTCTTCCGCCGGTTCGGTTCCAACACATCTTCGCCACTATACATCCGCTTAACCAACCGTCTAATCATTGATTCTTTTCCACATGACGCAACATCTCAACATACTATTCATTTTATTCTCTCATTTACCCCTTTCTTACACCACACAACTCTCCTTATAGCGTTCATTCCTCATTTTATCAAGTCTTCTCAGACACCTCTAGGCACGTGCCCCTAGATTGTCGACATTCTGAAGCAACATTGAACTTTATCTATACTTCTTATTCCAGAACATAGTCTCATTACTATACATTAAGACTGGTAACAACATACCCTCTTGTAAGACCCTAGGGCACTCAAGACTTGGTCGCTTTACATTCACAAACGATTTAATTGCACCAGCCACCTTCCTGCCATTGACAACTTTCCCCTACTACATACTCCTAAAATATTTAATTCACAGACACTTGTTTTTAAGTCTGACTCACGGATTTATCAGATAGACTTCACTCGAGTGAAGGAGGCTTACACACCCACTCAACCATTACTCACCAAAAACGTCGCGTAATCTAGTCGCTTGACTCAACTCAGCGCTACATGCTTTTATATATGTCTCTCATATTGCGCGTGTCACTAAAATATGTCGTAATTCTCTTAGCACATAATATGCTACGTACAAAACTCGTCACTCATTCCTATTCTTCAAGAGTGTACGGAATTACTAATATGCAAAACCAATATGTGAGTTAACCTGCACTGTTATTATATATTGAGTATTGGTCTACACCACTCTCTGTGCCGGCAGTTAATGTGAGGTCTCTTCTTTCATGTATTTTTATGTCTTTATAGTTGTAGCTAGTTAATAAGAATCTGTCTTTAGTCATACATTCTCCTATGTTCATTACATGAACAATTGATTAAAACAGTAAAAGCTAGTAGCTAACTTGTTAATACTTATCTGAAAATGGAAACTGGAATATTTTTTAAATAAACACAAACATAAAAAAGTGTACTTATATTAATATTTGCCTCATTTTATTATTCCTCTTTGTACACCAAGGGACTATCTTTAACTCTCCTTACTAAAATTTATAATTACATATAACCATTGCGGACATCAAAACCATTAGAATTATATGGACACAGAGATAAGAACTAGTAACACTAAAGTTATTGTACTTGCCATCGAGTCGTTGAGCTAACTCGGCCATAATCTTTAATTGAGTCCTGCATAAGCAGGAATTGAGCCACCACTAGAATAGTTCTAATTTATTCATTTGACATCACTGCTTATTATTACTTGTCATACATAGTGTTTAGATTCACATTTACATTCCAAGAAGTCACATAGTTGATAAAGCCGCGGTATCGGTATCGACACCTGTCGATGCAACCTTCACTAACATCTCAAAAAATATGTCACATGACGCGTTATTCGCGTATTTAATCCCGGCCTCTACCTCTCATTATTCTGCGCTCGACCTGTTCTTGCGACCGTATCCTATTTATATAGTACCTTAGGAAGTATGCAATTTATGTGTTTCTCTACACCGTCATTTTTTTTAACTCTACACATATTATTGTATTTTTCACTATGTTAAAAGATAGTTGATCACTACACTAATCTGCATTACCATCTCCTAAAGCGCACCTTGTTCTTCCGCAATGCAGTCCTCAGTATCCACTATCTGAACGCACTCACTTATCGACCAAAATACCTAGACATATACCGTTTCACTAACATACTAATCAATACAACTATTCCCTATACTAGCTATAATTTATCTCATTACATGATTCACCCTTTTATCATCCCTTCTACACTTTAATTATATAAGGGTACTATTACAATAGCTCATCTAGATCTCCATTGGAACTATTAACCTTCCATAAAACGGCTTATTACACATAACTATCCAATCCAATAATCACTATCACTCTATCATGTACCTCCGTTCTTTGAGATTACATTTCAACTATCACATATTTTATGAGTTAAATTTCGTATCGCTATACCGTGCAGATTTATAACCCATTCTTTCAAACTTCTCACCTAAGGGTGTGTCGTGTCGCATTGTTGTATCACCGTAACCCTTATACACATCACCCCTTTATTGATAATACCAAACATCAGATCCACATATATAACCATATTCCTTCTCTGAGCAGCGTACGGAATGAGCATAAAAGGGACACCACGCATCAAACCCACACATCTCACTAAAACACTATTTCACATATAACAATAAAAAACGAGAGAGCTCACTAAATAATCTTCTACATCCCAGATTTTCGAAGTGGTTCTTGTCATCTCTCCACGGTCGCCCTCTACTCACAGTCTCGGTCAGCTAGATAGTTCATCCGATATACACGCTCAGTTATACATAACAGCCTCACTAGAGTAATCTTCTACACCCATCCCCAACACATTTCATATATTTCTAGGGTGAGGAGACGCGCGCTCAGTTCAGCATACTCACCGCGAGCTTGACACGCGCTTTGCTAGTGTCTCGCTCAAGTTCTATTGTCTCTTGTTCGGATAGATAGACTATGCTGGTGTGTCACAAGGTAGTATTGTTCTCTCTATTTGACATCTTTGTCGCTATTGCCTGAGAATTCGATCATTTGATCGCCTTTTTCTTCTCTGCTTATACGCATTTCTAGCCCACTACATTCTTTTTTCCTCCGACGTACATAGCAACCATTGTCTCTACGAGCCAGAAATCTTTTTCCGCCCTATATCTTCATACTAACTAAACCACATAGCAGTCTTCATCTCTTCTATGGAACACTACTATGTTCATCAATAACTACTTATCACCATCCTTATTTTAACGTACTCACCTACTTCGAGGATCGCCAACAGATTCTTTACAAATATTTACTGTAATCCTACAACTCTGGAGACTCTGCTCTCAATCCATCATCAAAAATATCAAAAATGTCAACAAACAAGCTAGCTCCTTCATTCCAACCCACTCACTGTTTTAACAAGAAGACTACATTATCAAAGTTATCCAATACATATATGTATATTATAAGAGCCCGCACAGGACTACCGCACACTCATAGCGTACAACATTCTCTACTGAGCACTGAGATAACAATAGTAAGAAACGCAAACAAGACGAAGTGCGCACACTTTATTAAAATATCACGAACGGCTATCAATTAGCACACAAGCCACACTTACTAGATACTAAGCGTACGTCTACTTCCTCTTTATTCCATAAATAAGCAGAATAACCAATCCACATTCCCAGATAACTCAATAATAAAAAATAACAATCCCTAAACCCTAATACGAAATATACAACGATAAATACTAATACAATATATACTAATAATTACAAACTCACTCAGAAAAATAATATACCCACATATATATATATTATATAATTCAACTCCAAATGAAACACAGACTTAAACTGCACACCTAATAACACTATATCTAAACTCATAAATTATAACTAAACAACTAACATATCTTTACTAAATACTAACTTCCATAAACCTCTCACCAAGAACTAAATCTACATCGACAACGAAATAACTACAAGAATGTATTGGATAAACAAAAAAAATACACTTTCTTTTTCAAACTCAACCAACCAACACACTCACGAATCCATCAAAAATCCCAACACACACAAATCCACTCCAAATTATCCACTTATAACAAAAACATGCAAAACATTCTCTAGACAATACTCACTTCGTTCAAAGAGGTGCAAATACATTTACAAAGAATTTATTACTGGTAACCAGAGTGACATAACCTCTCAAGAAATAATTAATAACACTCAACCTATTAATAAACGTATCACAACAACAGAATAACCTACAATACCGTACCTAGAAAACATAACAAATAGTAACACTTAAAAAAACTCATCACTACACAACTAGAGCTCCAATGACAACATACTCAAAACACGCTAGGAACTACAATAGCTATAACTATTCAATTAAGTATACAAAATATATATACATAATATAATTATACCCTTCAAGCTTATAAATTTACATTTACCCATATCAGCTATCTGTGAAGATAATAAACTATATCATTATAAATATACCCAATCACTAATAACCCAGGATAAAAATAAATACCTACTCTTGACCCCTATCATCAACATCGTAACCCATCTCTCTATTATCTAAACAACTTAACGCAAATAACTGAACTATATAAAAATGATAAAAACTCAAATTCTTAAATCAAAAATAATATCGCCATCAATCATCCTAAAAACACATATTCCAGCACGGTATTTCAAACAATATCTCATTCAATAATTCATTGAGCATACTAGCATATCTATATAAACTCATCATTCAATCCACAATATCTAAAAACTAGGCCTATATAAATACTCTATAATAAACCTATACACTCATTAGAAACATAACTAATCATATAGTAATAATCGAACATATCACTAAAGAGCTATATTGTATTATAACTCAGCATTACTATAATAACATAAACACTCGAATCCTACAAAAAGAACTAAAAATCTATCAACTACCCTATCTAACCTAAATGAAACTGGATTTCAATTTCCCATCAGGAAGAAAACAGCATACAATTAACATAACAAAATATATACTAAAATCCATAGATACAGTAACATACATAAGCTAAAGAGTAACACCAAGAGGCGCTATACTATTCTAAATATCACCTATCAGACGCTCCAAATATACTAATCCATTTTTCAAACAGACAGGTAGACAATGAGCACATACTACTATACGCAGATGACTTTAATTACCATATGCTTACACTAACACACATATAATTATAGTATATATCGAAAACCTCAAAACACGGCCTTATATAATAATATATAACAATAAACTCTAGACAATCAATAAAATATATCACCCTTAAACACTTACTAAACATGGCTACTAAGTAATAATCACCAATTAGTTATCTGTTCACTCACCAATACAATATCTATACAATTACTATTTTTATTCACCACATAGATACCGCCAATTTATTTGTCAGCACTAACACCAATCCCCTCACCGCCGATCCAGTATACTTTAAGAACAACATTGCCATATTATATCAACTTACAACAAACTCCCAAAATCCATCGGAGTAACACTTGAAGAACTCATCAACCTCTAACCAATCAACAAAACTCACATGTAACAAACATAATTTCATCCACGTCAACGAAAGTCAATGTACAGAGCACACTACCACAGTTACACCACCTCCTCAGACAAATCCACTTACACCCCATATACATTAGCAAGACATCCCGTCCCTGACTCTAAAATTATGCTTCTAAAACTTGGCACCTTATATATAACCCACTATACTTGTACTATAACAACAAAGAAACTCCCAATACGAGACACAAACATAAAAGCACTAAAGACTCGTAATCAGGTATATATAGGTATGCACAACGTCAAACCAAATCCACTATCGAAGAAACAAATAGAACTCACAATACAATCAATGGTAATATTGATAGGACACACAATTATCTTCACCAAAAACTCAAACTCACCAATACCATCTATCACCAGCATGAATCCAAACCACCTATTCACTTCTTCACCATACTCTATTTGGCAATATAAGCAATTCTAGAGAACAACTCATTCCACCTTCCCCAAAACTATAACTCATATAATACTAATATTAAACAATACATACAGACACTAGATACAGAAACTACTTAAATGAACGTATACATACCAACCAAATACTATATTAAACAAACATCTCTCATCAGAAAATATAGCATAACCAACATATTTTAACTGCGAACTTTAGCACATCGTCCCGCGTTATATCACACCTCAAGGCTATCAGAAAATTTTTTAGGTAACAATGCTCACTTTAGGACACAATTTTTGTATATAAATTTTTCGATGTATTAGGGGTACAAGACCAATCCACACAATTAGTTAAAAAAAGAATGAAAAGTCAATTTATTTTTATTAATGTGAAGTCACTAATTTCAAACTAAAAACATGTTTCACCTCCAATATTAAAAAGTATGCAACACTAAGTGTTGATGTTTCAAAATCTCAGGATCAACTACAATAAACTCATAACACACAAAACACTATCTGTCTAAACTGTAACCTAGATAGTCAAGGAGAGGTATACAACATCTATACTAACTTTATTTATTTATCTATATCTATGTTCTATAATTCATAACTTACTGACCACTCAGAACTAACATTTAGGACATTTCCTCCCTATAAGATTCTCACTGAGGAGAACGTGAAGGCGAGTCTAGCGGGGTAAAATAATACCTTAGGTACACGGTGTGGCCTACCTCTCCAATATGTATGTAGTTGGCTACTAAGAGAGAAGTGAGAAATTATATAAATTATTATAATATATATATATATAAATTATATATATTATATATATATTAATATATATTATATATAATAATAATATTATATATATATATATATTATATATATTAATTTAATTATATATATATAATATATATAATATATATATTAATATAAATATTATTAGTATATATATTATATATATAGATATGAGAGAGGAGGAGAGAGAGAGAGAGAGTAGAATGAGAAGAGTAAGAGAGCAAGGAGAGAGCAAGGAGAGAGAGAGAGAGAAGAGAGAGAGAGAGAGAGAGAGAGCAGGAGAGGAGAGAGAGAGCAAGGAGAGAGAAGAGAGAGAGAAGAGAGAGGAGAGAGAGAGAGAGGAGAGAGAGAGATATAAGAGAGAGTATTAAGAGATGAATGAATAGAATCCAGCCAAGACCGATTCTTAGTCACGACCAAGAGTTCTGCGGAGTAAGGAGTGTGCAAATAAGACGCACCAGCAAAGCAGAAATGTTAAAGAAGAAAGAATAATTTGAACGCAACTTTAATATAAGAATTAACGACCATGCCTTACTTGGTCTATTAATCCCTTTTTTTTAAACCACTTTAGTGAGACTTATCGGCAGTCAGAACACTCCACCCTAGTAGGCCTTCACGACGCGCGATGGAACTCTACATCCTGCATGGGGTTCATTTACACAACTTGGCCTAGATTCATGATGTATTCTACAAATATTGCTCCCTTTAACAAAACGCGCCACCATTCACCTCACTCACACGGTTATATTCCAGAAAAGAGCACCATTGTGCTTAACCCGACTCTATTCGCTGAGAGCTCAAAAAAGCTAATGTTCTCTCCTCCAGGCAAATCCTTCTAACTGACTCTTACAATCACTTCGTTTGCGTTCAGAACATTCCATTACTAAACACAATATCCACTCTTTATATATCAATGTTATTCCCCAAGCAGGAGAGTTTCGTTTTCGGAGAAAACGTCAGCTCACCATGTCAGCATTATGTCAATTAGCCCAAACCGGTTCTATCATCACATTTAACCCGGTCCCAACATGATCGCAGAATTACTCAACAGTAACTAATTCATTTATTCATTCATTTACACCTTATCTTCACAACACACACAAACTATCTAAACGGATTTCACATACTACATATTTACAATTATTATCAACAAAAAAAAAAAAAAAAAAAAAACTCTCGAAAAGTAAGCGCCTAACACACACCTCTAAGAACTAGTCGACACATCAAATTACATTATCGTGCAACATTGAGAAACTTTCGACTCTATATCGTATATTAAGTATTCTCCAAATCATAGTCTCACTAACTATCAACTGACATCCTAAACAGTTAACATCAGGTCAGTATCTATTCAGCCATCATGTAAGACCCTATGCGCACTCAACGGACCTTCACGTTCTTTAGCATCCCACCCCATGGATTTACTTGGCGACTCAGATAACCAAGCGCCCACCCTCTCATTGAGGAAAATTGAAGCCACACAAAGTTACAACTAACTATATATTCTCTGTCACTATATCCTGATTCCCGATGGCAGAACATATTATCCGTGCCGCTATAAGATGAGGGGTACTAAACGCAGAGAGGAGCGCATGCGACAGATCGCCCCTCGCTTCGTACCAACCCTACACTATAACGAGGTCAACACCCGAGGAGGGTCACGCAGAAAACCCATAACCCACGTACTCTCTAGGTTATCTAAAGATTTCCTACCGTATGATTCTAACACCTATGGGTATTTCGTTAGAGTTTTAATATGCGATGAATTCTGGTATGAGCAGCTGATCGCATTATTGGAACACTAATGAATTTTAGAATACGGATATTATGAGCAGCATGATTCCAGAGGAGTGGGAATTTTATTTTGTTTTTAATAGTAGTAGATGTGCTGTACAATTTAGGCCTGTATTAATCTATGCCATTCTTGTATTATAATTTGTTGTTGTATGTTTGTGTATTTCCTGCATTTTTTTTGTTAAATATTTATGTTAACTCAGTCACAGCCAATTGGAACTCATAGCAAAGCTTCCGATGTTTAAATAATACATCTGAGCGTTGATATCCCAAATAGTATATGTGATATGTAAATAGGTGGGTAAACGAATTAATCGCCCTGAATGAAATGTAGTAGTAGGTCAAATATTTTGTAGACTGATAGAAACGGAGGTGTACGCAGGAGCATATAAATCTTTCTTGGTGGAGTGTAAAGTAAATGTCTTCTGAAGTGCTACCTTGGGAGGTTTATTGTCATGCGGGTATCTTTGTACCTGCCGGTTGTTTATATGTTATGTTAGAGTATACTTCAGGTGTTGGACATAGGGAGTTATATATTCGAGAGGTACAAAATCTATTATGGAGCTGGTAAGTTGATGAAGAATTAATCAAAATTGTAGGATTGAACGTGTATATGGTTAAGTGAGAGTGACAGTGCCTGTGAGAAAAGGCTAATAATGATGAGAATAAAATCCGATGTAGTATTAATGGTTTTGAGAATTGATTTTGAGATCATCTTGGAAAAGAGATTGGTTATGCGTAAATCTAGTACACAAGATATATAGGTAATTATATCAATGACGGGACATGAACACGTAGAGTGGATATGTTGAGTGAGGCATACTGGAGACGTCATCATGGCGAAGAATCAAATGATAAATAGTGGTATATTAAAAGCATATTGAAAGTGGAAATGTTTATAAAGAAAAAGGTTTATGAGCAAAAGAGTGAGAAAGAAAGGTGCATTAATAGTGAGGTGAAAATGGCGGGGTTTTCTTGTTGAAGGGGTAATGGGTTGTCGCGTCATGGCCCTCAGTTGATGAAACCCCATATTCGACCGGAGTTTTGCACTGCAGTGTGTTGAATAAACGTCGGATGATTTTAATTCGTGTTATTATGATGTTCAATAATAACTTATTGGTGATGGGGAGAATAAGAGGTATATGCATTTTTTTAACTGTTATTCTACAACGAGATCGACAAATATAACTGATTACAGAAACATGTGATAACTATTTTTAGGGGCGTGTTAGCGCTGAAGAAAAAATGGGTAATTATGTCACGCAGAGGAGGATGTGCACATTAAAGAGGTAATTGTGTAGTGTGTAAGAAAGGTGTAATCCACATAAGGAGAGAATAAAGGATAGATGATAATCCTTCACCGGATGTACCATATATATACTGGTTAAGCGGATAATGTAATGGTGTTTGTTGCTAGTATATAGGTAGAATATTCTGATTATATTATATAAAACGTCGGTACTGCAAAACACTGAATCTAATAAAAGTGGATTGAAGTATTTAGTATAAAGGGAAGTTATGTCTATAATGGAAAAAGAGGTGAGTATTGTGCACAGTGGCTGTAGAAGTGAGCGGCAATAATATAAGTAATGAACAGGACGAGGGTTTATTTTAATGAGAGGGAACTAAATATAGTATGTTAGGCCTAATATATATTAATATATTAGCCAAGGGAATAAACCTTAACATAATAGATCGATATATATATATAACAGTGGGATAGGGGGAGGGGGTCCGAAGAGTTGTTGAGTAAATAACCTACTATAAGTAGTAGATATTTATTCTGTGACGGATAGCTAAGTACTTTAAGGGTATGGTGAGGTAGAAGAGTACGATTATAATTTTCAAACTAAAGATATTAGATTACTTGCTATTTAACTATTCAAATTTCCGGTACATGTGACTGGGTCACAGAGTGTCCGTAAAGCTGACCACCTTTTAATGTAATAGGAAACTGTGGCAGGCACCTTACACCCAGTCTAATGTAGGGAGACAATGATTGCAGGGGGAGACAGTATTTGGCAAAAGGTCAGGAGCCGAGGTAAAACGGGAAAAATAGGAAAACTACTAAAAAAGAGGATAAAGGAAGAGTTTTTTAAATTTTATATATGGTATTTTAATTTTTAAATTATTTTTTTAATGTTTTCTTTTCTCCTATTTTGTTTATTTATTGCGTAAAATCGTGAAAAATCTTAGTAAGAAATCAAGTTTAGTTGTTCGCTAATACGACGGAACATAATGTATGACATGAATATGAAAGATGTTTTTCTATTCTTCGAAATAGTAAATGACAATGCAGCTCTCTACGTAACAGAGAAGAAAAATGTAATGTATAAATGCTCTGTAGGAATATTATTGTTATACTTGAGTTTGTAAGATTGAGATAATGTTTGAGTAGGGCGTCCAAATTTCGACAAGTACAAAGACGAACTAACAAACGAAGACTACCAAAAATCTCAGTTCGAAGATACCAGCATATCTTGACGATCATGTATTTTTTATCATCTACCTTACCTAATTGGTCGATATTGGAAGTAGTGCACTCGATACACAGCACTGACACGATTTAAGGAAAGTTGTTTAGCTTCCAGTCACTTTCTATCACTTAGTAGATCCTACGACTGGAAAACGAAAATAAATGTTGAAGTCAACATATCTTTCACAATTCTCGTCTTCGCCTTGGCATTTAACTGAGATCAGTAAGTACATTTTTTTTTATATTTATATCTACTTTTGATTAGTTAATGTATTGTTATTTAAATTTTTGTCATTCAAAATGAAATTTATATGGAGAATATGAATTCAAAAAAGTGTCAGTTTGTCGCGTTTATACTATCATTATTGCCAATATTTGGAATTTATTTTTTATTTTTTTTTGCTTTTTTTTTCTTTTTTTTTTTTTTTTTTTTTTTTTTTTGTTTTTTTTTTTTTTTTTTTATTTTTTTGTTTTGTTTTTTGAGTTTTTTTGAATGATTTGTTTTTTTTTGTTTTTTTTGTTTTTTTTTTTTTTTTTTTGTTGTTTTGTAAATGTGTTGTTTTTGTTTTTTTGTGTGTTTTATTTTTTTGTCTGTTTTTTGTTTATTTTTTGTTTTTTGGTGTACTTTTTTTTTTTTCGTTTTTCGAGTGTTTTTCTCTTTCTTCTTATAACTTATCCTTCTATTTTCTTCATTTTTTTTTGAGTTATTTATTTTTTTTTTTTTTTTTATTTTTTTTTATTTTTATATTATATTTTCAAAAGAATGTAATAATTTATGGTGAAAAAAAACAAATAGATCGGATTTATTTACACAATACATCTAAAAGGAATAATAAAGGTCGCTTATGTACAAGAGAGAGTGTTTTTTTTTTTTAGGTTTAAAGAAGATGGAATAGAGTATTAACAACACTGGAAAAATTCTCACAACTTACCAGACAAGTCTCAGACAAATTTAAAGTTTCATTATATGCAAAGTTTTACTATGAAAAGTGCTGTATAATTAATAATAAAAAAAAAAACATAATGTTTTTCCTTTGTAGTGGAAATTTAAGTATAAGCATCGTATTTTGTTACTAATGTAAGGTAAGCTTGAGTTATTTTTTTATTTTTTTTTTTGTATTGTTTATTTTTTTTTTTTTTTTTTTTTTTTAAACGGTGTTGCTCTTTTGTAAAAACCAAAAAGAAGTAGCTGTGCCCATTAGGGAAGAAAGAAGTAATTATATTATAGATGAAAATAAAATAAAACGAAATGTAAAAAAAAAAAAAAATTAAAAAAGAATACAATAAGAATGAACACAAATATAGGTAGTCTTGTGGACTCCCTGGCAAGATATGGCATGCCCTCGGGTTGGGGGTTACCCTCTTCTCCTGCGCTTCCACACTCGCGTTCATCAGCGAACATTTAAAAGATCACTGGATCTTGGAAAGTAATAGGAGGGTTGAAAGTCACATTTCTCTGAGAGTAGGAATGAACCGCACCATGCGGGCCGTCCTCTCAGAAGATGGCATTATTTTCTGTCGGGAGAACTGCATTCATTGAAAGTGCTTGCTGGTTCCCCTGTTTGCTGCTTTGATTCGCGCCTGCTTGCTCTCGGTTCGTTCCTCTTTCGGTCTCCGGCATCTTCTATTCCTCCTTTTTCTTCTCCGCTGCTTCCCTTTTCTCGTCTATCTGCCGTACTCCGTTTCGGGAGGGTTAGCTTCCTCCAGTCCGGGTGGACATTATTTTCGGGACATGAGAGAGAAGATATTGACAGAACCGAAGGCCTGTGTTTGAAGCTTGACTAATTAATGTAAGGTCGGATATAGCTGAGATTCGACGGGGCGGCGGCCCGTGGGGTGGGAAGAGGGGTGGGGCGGCCGGAGCTGGGGGACTTTTATCTCCAGCGACCATTCAGGTTATCCTGCGCATAGTCCAAGGGGATATTCTGTACGGAGGCCCTGACTAGAGGTCTTGGTGAGGGGTCTGGGGAATGCCCACCAGATGTCGACTGTATTATCGACTGATGATTCAATACAGGTGATATTGATGACTGATGACTTAAGTGCGGTATTGCTATGTTCTTACCAGATAAAGGAGTCTGTTGCTGATGACTGATAACTGTCGAGGTACTGCCTGTTCCTCGAGATGGATGAGACTGGAAAAAAAAAATTAATTGAAACAAAAATATTTTACATTAAAACATACATAAATAAAATAATTATTTTAAAAAATTTCAGGCCAATAATTTAGACCAATAAAATTCAAAAGGTCACCTGTGTTGTTGACTGAGTTGAGTTAGTCTGATTTTTACTAAGGGCTTTTGCTGTAGGAGAGCTTCCAGACTCCAATAGTTCTTTAGCAATTGCTGCGGTTGCTTGCATATTTACCATCTTCATGCTCGCATTATTCATATCTGTCACACACACACACATTATTATATTACTATAATATTATATATAAGTATAATATTATATTATATATCTAATTATACTATTATATATATATATATTATATACTATATATATACTATAATAATATATATATGATATTCATAACTGTATATACATATATATATATATATATATAGGTATATATATATATTGAATTTATTTATCTATCTCAAGTAATGTATGTCTTTTTCTATTCCTTACAGAAGTAGTGCCAAGCTTTATTTAAAGTTTTCATGTATATTAAGTAAAGTAATTTTAGGATTTTAAGGAATTACCTACCTATAGGTCATTATATAATTAAGGAAAAAGAAATAAGAAAATAAAGAAATAATAAAATAAGACATCAAAGAATTAAGATCATCAGTCAGAATAAGAAATAAGTATTGTAAACAAAAGAGAAAGAAGAAATATAAGAATAATAAGAAGAATAATAATAAGAAGAAGAATAATAAGAAATTGAGAATATTTACAAATAGGAATAAATATTGAAGTTAACTACAAGAATAACAACAGGAAAATAACAAATTAATACTGTGAGTATTGAATATTATCTTATTTAACAATTATTTTACATTCTTTAAATAAAGCATATACAGCATGGGAGGAGAAACGAATAAACAAGAAATAACTGTAAGACATAAGATGACGGTACCACAATTTAGCGGAGAAGAAGGAGAGGATTTTGAAAAATTTTATTATAAAAGTGATCACAATTAAGTAGCCTACAATTATCTGAAGAAAAAATAGACAATAGGGACAATAGAATAAATTCATGAAACCTAAAAGGAAAAGCATATGAAGTGCTCAAGAATATGATAGATGATGGGATTATTTCAAATCGGATGGACACATTCTTATTGCTTACTATTGTTTGGTAAAGAAATCTCTCCCTGTGGGTTTAATAATATAAAAATGTGAAAAATCTAAAAAAGTATGAGAATTTATAGGAAAAAGAATTAAAAAGTTTAACCATGTGAAACAAGAGGAAAATGAAAACTTGAGAGAATTTATTAATAGGTTTGACAATCTCAAATTAGAAGTTTGAAAAAATACCTGACAGTACAACTCTCAAAATAATAGTATCTTGGTTATATGTTGACCCTAATACTGGGCCGTTGCGACAAACTTAAAGATTTAGAAAGAAATATACATGGTTATTATTGAACGAAAATATAATAGAGTGTTGTGTAACTAACGATATGAAACTCTATGAGAAGACACAAAAATCATTTTCACTGAGAGTGATTAAACACAGAAATGTGCGGGTCATGATGTAAACAGGATGATAGTAATTGAGATTCGCATATATATAATGTTAGATTATTATATTGTCAGAACAAAGGTTATTTGGCTATTATTCTGAAAGAAGAAACAAATCGATTCAAGTGAGATGTGTTAGATACAAGAGGTTATGATTACTGTAAAAAAATGTAACCAAGAAATTATTTCACGATGATACAAAAGATTGTTATGTAGACACTAAAAGAAAACTGTTAGGGTAGTGTTAATGATGGTAAACAAGGGACATTATTGCTATAAAGGAATTGCCAAAAGGAAAAAGAAAAAGAAGTTCATAACCGTGACAAAAGCTCTATTTAATGAGGTAAGATTTAAATTTTTAACGAATAACTGATACTTTGATTGTAATATGCAGCATTTCTTAATTGACTGAAAGATTGAACTATTAAACTAAATTACTTGAATGCAATTGCATAAGCCAACCCCTCTAAAACATGTCCGCCTAGATTTGGTGAGGAGGTTTATATATTCTTTAAGAATTTCTGCTAAGAAGCATATATTTCACTTCTAAAATATTATATTACTACATATAGCTTAATGACAGGCTTTTGTTAATTAAATAATCCTCAAGCTCCGCCTTCTACGGCTCGCCTCCATATAAATGGTTCTGGACCTAATAATAAATATTAACATAGACAATATCTTAATTTCATTAATTTACTCTTTACTAATACACTCACAGATTTCAAGCTTTCTATATAAGTCTCAATATTTATATTTTAAAAATTAAGGGGCTGGGGGAACCTCTCACCCCTTTGTCGTGAGAACCTTTGACTACTCGCGAAGAATATCTATAGACCTACGTTGGAGCCGTCATCTACTGGAGATATGATATAATATATTACTAAGTTATTGTAAAGTATGAATTATACGAATATGATCATTATTAATCAATCATTACTTTTTAGCTAAAGATATATTAGTCATTTGGTATTCTCATTTTATTATTTGACACAATCTTCTCACATTGCGAAGGAAAATTTAGAGAATGAAATGAAATAATTACTTATTTATTTGAAGACATTCTAGTAAATTACTATATATACTCATTTTGTTTGAACCCCGTCATTTAGATATAGGTTTTATGACGAGGGTATCGACCATCCTACGGAAAAAACGCAATAATAGTAAGTTGCTTTTTATAGACAGATGGTTGCTTTAAATAATAATCAGCTAATACGGACTTGAACTATAACGCCGCTTCAGACAATTAGCGTAGTATACGATATCGCGTGATAGTACCTATATATATCAATAACATACCTGGAAGAATTCACTAGGATATAGAAGCTAAGCTCTATATCAAATATGACTTTCAAAGAAAAAAATTGAATTTATATAACAATAGTATTGCATTTAGAAAAGGTTGGGGGTTATAGGTAGTGAGTAATTGACTAATGCTAAATATACATCTAGGTCAGTGCTTCGATAACTACTTTATATATTATTAATAATACTAATCACAGGAATTCGAAATCACTAATAACCACTAATAATCTACTAACCTCTCTATAAAACACGAGGTGAGTGAAGGTTATTATATTTCCGATCTAACATACGATAACTATAGCACTCAAGAGGGTATTAGAATAGGGGTGGATGAGGTTGAGGGTGATACTAATCTAATAGAAGTATGGAAGCTAATCTACTCAATAAATAGTGACCTTACTATAATACTAACCCTATAATATAACGTAAAACTCCCCGTATCCTATAACTAAAATATATATATAACTACTTAGGGTAGGCACTAATTTTATTATAGTATAATAGTGAGTATTGTAATAGTGAACATAGTTATAAGGACAATTGTCTAGCTATAGAATAAGTTGCTATAAGAAATAAAGGTAGGGGGTTGATAGTATAAATCATTTCAATAGATAGAGCATACCTTAGCATACCTTTCTTAAATTGTTAAACACCAAATAAAATCGTTTTCCCGTAATCACGTATATATACTCAAAAATAACCTAGATGATGAGTTCTTATATAGACACTAAAGTAACCGGTGTATATATTTAAAATCAAATTTATGGTCGAGGCACTTTGACTAGTAAGCTTAATGAAAAATATATAATGCCTCATATAATATTATATCCTAATAGCCTATTATCCTAATTATATAACCTTATGAAACTATATCCTATAGAGATATTAGGCCTAATATGGCTTTCATGAGCGATACAATGTTGCACGTTTTTCCTAGGAACCCTTCGGAGCGGCACTTGACCATTTGAAAGGTTCTCTCTATTCTTTCGACCTATCTTAGATCAAAACTTACTCAGCCTGGTTTGTGCCAGGTTTAGTATTAAAGACAAAGGTTAGCAATTCTGATGTACGTGTAGGACTTCATATATATATATATATATAATATATATATTACAATATATAATAATAAAAACTGAAATTACTATATTTTTATTAAAAAAACAGCATACTGAAGCTCCGCTGCTTCATATTTATAAGATATGCTTGAGTTATTTTGCCATTTTATTGAAAATAAAAATGAAGTAACATGATATAATAATATCGTAGCATAGTAAATATTTAAATAAAAAATAAGCCGATACAAGACCAAGTAGCACAGAATATTTAACTTAAAATTTGACTCTATTATTATTATAATACTAATCTAAGTACTTCTCACTCATACGTATACTTATCTATTAAAGTATATAAGGTAAGTGAGGTCCTTACCGGTATTAATGGAGTCTCTTCACCACCGTCGTTTCAGAGCATTATTGAAGATAGATTATAGGTCTAAAACTTGGAAATATAGGCTGATGGTATGGATCAAGGTTCCGAGAATCACTGAAGTCCGTAACATTTCAGAGGTCTGTAGGAGCTCTAAATTGAATTCGGGTCACTTTTTCAAGGGCACGAGGGGCGAGTACGCATCCAGCCTACGACACACAAACTCTATTAATACATAGATGTTCTAGAGGCGAAATTAATTTTTTTCCTTTGCTGGCCGTGTCCATTACCTTTATTTATCTTCCTAAACCTCAGAACTTTTAAGGGATTTTCTAGAGACCTCCTTAATATACGGCTAATCAAATTTCGACCATTATTTTTAATATCTTAATTTTTTTTTAAATTTTTCTAAGGAGGTGTTTCGGGGTTGTCTGTTTTGTCGTTGACAGCAGAGCGGTCTAGTGCTGGCGCTTGTTGAGACGATTTTCCACCACACACACCTAAAAGATGTTCAGTTATTTTTGAAATTTAAATATTGATATAAGAAGAGTCGGAGAAGACAGTTTTATCGGATAATTTGGTGTGTAAGGAAATAGGTTGCGTAATTCTTGCAATCGAAAAAACGATTCACCTGTTAGGGAAAAGTTGTTTTTTTTTTAAACGATTAACTCGCTTTTGACCGATTTTAAACCTTTGTTACAAGCAGATGGTCTAGCTCTTTCACATTCCTTAGGTTTTTGCGTCCAAATAATATTTCTTTATCTGAAACGTTAGTAAACAGGCATTCAACTAATTTGAATTTTTATGGATTTATATGGATTTTGTGTGAGTGTCGTATTAAAAACTGTTTCTCTCCTTTTTGATGTTTTCTTTCGGTTTGACTGGTAATTTTGACCTTCAAGGGGTGTTTGCCCTTTTAGGCCACATAGGGTCAAATTCTCGTCGCTGAAACCCATGTTTAGGTGAATTCCTATAAAAATGGTACTATTGGGCTATACAAGATTTTTGGAATGTGAGCATTATGATGACGTATCTCGTCGGAGACGACGATTATTCGTTCTCTCCTTGGTTAGGCGTTTTTCGCACTAGCCTGGTAAAGTGGGGGACTCTGTGCTCGGATACACGGCTGTTCAACCCGCTTAAAAAATAAAATTCGAAAATGGATTTTTCAATAGAGAGAAACTCAGGAAGGAAAGGCTGGGAGGGAGTTCTGAGTCGGAGCGGGCAGACGAGTCGGAGGTTTTCTTTTTATGTTTATAAATCCTTACAAATTACGTTTTTACATACCACTACAAGCAGTAAACTTAGAGATTAATATTCAAAAACAAACCATTCAAATCACAGTGAATTACTCAATCACTCATACTCCTTTAGCCCATCTGTGATTCTAATTTGATAAGCTATATTGATATTTATATAGAGTCACATTTGGTATCATTTTGGTAAACTATAAATCACTAAATCAAGTTCTTTTATACAAGACATTTAAGTCTAAAATATATCATGCTAGACGTAAAAAGTTTATCAACATTAATTAAAATAACTTACTTAGCATCAATTACTAGAACATATGAATTAATAACCATGCACTAGAAACTTAGCCATCTGATTAAACAAGAATTAAATGGTTTAACTAATTAACATAAGGATACAAACTTAAACACCAGTTTAAAATATAGTAACTAACATTATAAACATTACCTACAATAATAAGTAACTTATTCATCACTTTTGATCAAGCATTGTACTTCTATAACATACTAAGTTATTTTATCTTATTTAACATGAGTAATATTTATATAATGTAACAAAATTTACCAATAACGGGTGTGTAATTATCATATATACATAAGACAAGTGAGTAATTAATATCATCTTATATAACTCAGTAAATATTTTAATTTAATGAAAGTAACATATAATAACATTATCAGATAGCTATTAGACATAAATAGTTCAAAAGGCAATCACACGCCAGGTCCATTACTATAAGCAAATAAACTGGCTAACGTGATAAACCAAGATTCCACATACAACCTACATGGCAGCGTCATGTGAGAACATAAATGGCATATGCTCTGGGTAAGAGGACACCTCTAAAAAGATACATTGGAAGAAGTTTTACCTTCGATAAACCCTAATTACTTAATTTACTTGTGCTTAATTTACAGATGTGAAAACTTTCTTCCATGGCAAGACTAAGAAGTCTTGAAACATTCAATTCGGAAATGCTCTGCTATTGGAAGTCATTGAATGCTATAGCAAATTTCCAACCTCCGATCACGAATCTCTATCAACTATGTATACTCTATCTTAAAATCGGGCTTGATTTAATAAAGTACTATGAATAGATGGTTAGATATTTACGTTCGTTTGTGTCAGGGGGTTGGAAATAAATTTGCTTCTTGGGGAACGGATGGGATAGTCAGCACTGACTCGGGGATATTAACCATAAAGTAATAGGGCGCAATTCGGTAAAGAGGCTGTATAATACAGGATAGGTAGCGATGGGAAGGTCATCATACCAAACACAAACGGGAAAAGTAATATTTTTACTATAGAGTAACCGATTTGGATGTTATTAATTTTATAGGCTTAAAACGGTTAACCGGAGAATTTCTTTCTTTCAACATCCAGAAGAAGTACACCTATAAGTATAATATTGAAAAGAAGCACATAGCCCACCGGAATATGGAACATATAGTCCGGTTGGAGTCAGAAAGGGGGATGGCATTTATTCTGGTTATAGAGTCAAGCCAACAACAATCAATACAACAACAACATATCAACTACAAAAGTTGTTTTTAATAGGTTCTTTATATACCACAAATGAATAATATGCTAAACGTAACATTGGGTTTTTCACATTAATTAATAGCTTAACATAAGCATCATGTGGACTTAGAAATAATGTACATATAACGGACGAATCTATAAGAATAAAACACTAACCATTAAACATAAGGTTCCATTATACTTTAATCAGCAGTAAAGTACTTAACAATAAGACTATAAAAACGTACTATTGCACATTTTGTTTCAAGCATATTAACACTATCTAATGATATAATATTACATTAAAACTAATTTACGAAGCATTTAGAGTATCATTTCGGTTAAACATAGCGCCAAAATGAAAAGTTCTTTATATACTATACATACACGAATATATGCTAACGTACAATTTTTTTTTTCATATTAAAATGCTTAAATGGAATGTCATATTTATGAACTATTAAATAATGTTACAACGCTAACAAACTACATAAATTAAGCTCACGAAATTAGATGTTAAATTAGCAAAGCTCCCACTTAACCTGTAATAGTAACTAACATTTGCATACAAAACGTAACCTATTCACACTTTTTTCATACAAGCATATCTCTAACATAATTAACGTTAATTTTATCAATTTGACATAGTAATATTTATAACATGGTATATATCATAATCTTGTCATAATTTCATATACAGACCACGAATATAATTGTATAACATAACAAGAGTTTTATCCAGGAATATATACACACAAAATAAATTCTTATATACTAACTTGAATATATTGATTAAACTAAATCACATAAAGCTTTAGCATCAATAGCTAACATATCTTAATCCAGCAACTAGTAATATAATGTACAAAGGCAAACTTAACTAACCTCTCGCGTTTGAATAATCAGCTAACATCCTGAAATATTCCCATATTATCAAAGGTAAAGTAGTCTATTAAGGATACTTATACTCGATAGTTCCATTTTACTCTCACGTCATATATATATAGCTAAACAGGTTATATAAAACCGCATCATCCTATACAAATCCCTCAAATCAAAAGTGACCAATCTAAAACGATACAACATCTGGAACTACGAATTAACATCATCTTCATCAAAGTTTACCATCTGATGAGTATACACATCAATTGAAGAGAACCTTAACGTAGACATTAGAAAATTCTAGGGCAAACTAACATTACTCAACAAATTAACTAAACAAAACTTTAATGCTAACACTCACGTTTCTACACATCATCGTCAGTTAACTCAGTAAATATCTTACAAAAACTCATCCTTTTTTTTCTAACAAATCAGTGTTTATTTTCTGGCATTGACATAGTAATATTTATAACATAATAACCTAATTACGAATAAACAGGTTTTCAGATTATCAAGCGAGTATTAAAGCAACACAATAACCTTCCCGGGAAAGATCCTATGGGGATGCGACCCACTTGTAACTACCTAACGCTTTCAGGAGGCAAACTGAAAATAGTTTTTATCCTTACCTTAACTATTTTTTACCAACACGCACAAGCCTTTCAGAAAAGTCATTAGTGTCACAAAAAACTAGTTAATTTTAAAACCATTAAAACATGATGTAAAAGGAGGGATTTGGAAGCAAATGTAAGCACTAAAAAGTGAACACACTACTGTGGAAATTCATGTACTACCCAGTAGAAGAACTGCCGAATCGACCCATGACTACGGGGTAATCCTTGAAGAGGGATGTAAGCGGTAAAGCGGGACCACGACACCCTTTGCGACTGGGAAGCCCTTATGTAACAGTAAAGACGATGTTATCTCAAAAAATCACGTTAACAAAAAGTGAATCAGAAAAAGTCTATCAAAGACTATAATGCATCTGCAGAGACCTAATGAATTATACACAATCTCATCAAAGTGGTCCTACGTATTTGAAGTAATAACATCATTTGAACTATGAATAAACATAGACAATTAAGCCAAAATTCTAAGGGCAACACCTAAACATACCGGAGTGTCACGCTAAGCTAAAAAACTAAAATCTTGACCGGCTCACGGGGTTATCTAAACACATTCATCAAGGTAGTTAACACCAATCCAGTAACTAATAGATTTAGAACAGACCACCGACAGGAGGGGTAAGGCCGCGCACGCGCGCGGCGGCTGAGCGCCCAAACGCCCGCTTACTACCACTTCTGGGGTGGATCCCCCTCTCAAGATTCACACCCTTTCAGGGGGCGCGCACTTCTAAGCCTGGGTTTTCTCTCGGGGAGTGGTGATGTTGGCTTTAGATAACTCTTGGTTAATGTAAGGACCTGTCTCCTTTATTTCGTAAGTTAGGTACGGTTAATGTTAAATATTACTATTGACAGGGAAGGAAGAACAATTGGTGTGGATTTGTTGTAGATGTAATTTATTTTTTTTGTAATAAGTATTAAAGGTTTTGTTCCTTTTATATTATATATATTGTTTGTTAAGATACACGAAGCCTTCTAGGTTAAGTTTTTTGTTTTGAGTAATGTTAGGTTTCCCGAGAATTTTGCTAATGTCTACGTTATTCATAGTTCAAAATGATGGTTTATACTCTAGAGACTTGTGAACACTTGATGCAGATGGTGTCAGTCATCCAGATAGAGAATGACATGGTATTTTTTTGATAGTATTTTGATTTTCATTTTTTGTTTGTTTAATGTGTGGTATTTTTATTTGAGATTGAGATTTAATGCGTCTTTGACCTGTTGACATAACCGGCTTGCCCAAAGGGCTGTGCCCGTTATCCCGGTATACACGCCCTCTTCGGAGTACACCGGTGGGACAAGAGGGGCCGGAGATGGGGCCTTCGTGCGCATCGTGCACTGGGTGGCATCTCGAAGAGTAGGGTGGGGCTTACGAGGTGGCTTACATGGTGGCATAATCAAAAGTCGCCTCTGTATGATGGCGTCTGTTGCTGCTAATTTTAAACAGTTTTTGAAAAGCTTCAATTTAGCGGGGGCGGGGTCTAAAATAGGGAAAGGATAAAAATATTTCATGCGTTACCCGATTCAGGATAGCGCTAAGCCGTGTTAAAGGAGCAACATCCCTGAGTTTGTACTTTCGAATGCGGAAGGTATGTGTTGGCTGCAGTATAGAGACATACTCTTGATTAAATGAAACTGGTATTACTCTCGTAAGTTTAGGGTGCGGTTATTTAAATATTACTGAATGACCAATGTGAAAATAATACTGCATCTGGTAGTAGAAATCTGACTGAGTTATTTTGTTAAGATATATTACTGTGTTATCATTGTACGATGGCAGCGTTTAGAACGTGAGCTAGATTATAGTATTTATATGAGTCTGGTAATGTTTAGGTTTGCCCTAGAATTTTGCTCATGTCTATGTTTATTCTTGGATGGTTCAATGATGTTTATACTCAAACGAGTGACACTTTGGACTGGAAGATGGTGGTTAATTCATAGTTCAAGATGCTGGTGTCTTTGAGAGTTTGATCACTTTGTTAAGGGATTTTGGTTAGATAATATGGCTTTTCGGGTTTTGGGCGTCAGCCCAAAGGGCTGTGCCTACGCTTACACCCTCTTCAGGATACTCCGCAAGAATGGGTTTCGTGCAAATCTCTCTGTGGGTGAATTTCCAAGTAGTGCTTACAGTGCTTACAGTGTACTCAAATGCTTCTGT
Organism: Trachelipus rathkii; assembly: GCA_015478945.1. Taxonomy (NCBI): domain Eukaryota; kingdom Metazoa; phylum Arthropoda; class Malacostraca; order Isopoda; family Trachelipodidae; genus Trachelipus; species Trachelipus rathkii. The sequence goes on along the minus strand of JABUQX010044218.1, from coordinate 17,538 downwards.
ATTATAGCTCTGTTTGTACTTAATCTAACAGTTTTTGAATGATATTTATTCTGAAAGGGAGTGCGGGGTCAAAAATAGGGTAAGAGATAAAAAAAAAAAATATTATCAAAATATAAAACAAACACAAAAAAAAAAAAAAAAACAGGGACATAGAAAAACGCGACCGATTTACAGGATGTATACAAAAAAGAAGCACATCCCCAACCACTGGGTTTTTCTCTCACCTGGAAAGGTTTGTGTCTGCATTACAGTATAACTCTTGAATTAATGCAAACTGTTTTAAATTCGTAAAAGTTAGGTTACGTTATGTTAAATATTACTAATACAATGTGAAAATAAAATCACTGATTTAGAAGAATGATGAGTTTTTGTACTAGATATTACTGTTAACCAATGAACCGATGATTGTGAGATAACGTGAGCCCTAGATGAGTGTTACTTGTTTGGGTTTAATGTTAGGATTTGCCCCTAAGAATTTTGCTAAATGTCTAGCTTATTCCCTAGTTCAATTGATGTTTATACTAAAACGAATGACACTTTGTTAAGATGGTGATTAATTCGTAGTTTCCAGAGTTGGGTATCTTTGATAGATTGGTCACAATTGTTGAGGGATTTGTTAGATGATGCGGTTTTACCTGTTGCTAATAATTTGCGAGAAAAGTGGGAACATATCGAGTATTGGATGACCTATTAGCTATTTTACCTTTGATAAGTAAAGGAATTTTCAGGATGTTAGCTGCATTTATTGACATACAGCGAGGTAGCTTAAGTTTGCCTTTTGAAACATTATATTCTTAGTATGCGGGTAGATTTTAGCTTTATTGATGCTAAAGCTTTGTTGGGTAAGCATATATTCAATGGTTAGTAATTTCATAGTTTATGATGGACCCTTTTGAACTATCTAGATCTGGGAACATTTATCCTGTAATTTTAAAAATATCATTGCATATCCACTGGATAGGAATTTCTTCTCTAGATTTTGCATAAAAACATAGATTCAGATAGGTTGAAAGCATAAAATTTACGTTATTATGTCAGAGATATGGGTTCTGGAAACAGTGTGAATAGGTTATCGTGTTTTTCTGTGTTAATGCAAGTCTATAAGTTACTTTAAACAGGTGTTAATGTGTGGAGAGCTTTTGCTATTGCTTGAACAAATTCGTGCTTAAGTTTGTGTAGTTTTGTCGTTGTAACATTATTTTCTTAAAGTTCATAATGACGCTATGTAGCTATATTAATAGAAAAACCTTGTTATGAGTGCAATATTGGTGGTTATGTCAATAACTCATTTGTTGCGCCAATAAACGTAATGGAATTTTTCCATCATCAATTATTATATGACTACGGGTAAACAAAGTTACTCATGATTTTGTTTATTTATAATATTGAGTTCAAAAATTACAATTGAATATCGTTTAGAGATATATGCTTGAAAAATGTAGAATAGAGTTATCGTTTGTAAGGCTCGTGTTAAGGTATTTACTCTCGGCTGTTTCAGTTATGGAAACCTTTGTTTAATTGATAGTTGTTTTTCTAGGATAGATTCGTCGTTGTATTTTCTTAGTCCAATTGATGCTTATAGTTAGCTTTATTAATGTGAAAACATAAATGTTAGTTAATAAGACAATATATCGTTGGCTTTGGTACTAATATATATAAGATTTATTTTTGGACTGTTTTATTGTTTTGTTGTTTTGTAGTTGTTGTTGTTGTTGTTGTTGTTGTTGTTGTTGTTGTTCTAAGAGCTTTATTATATTAAAACCTTTTTATTTTTGGGAAAAATCTAATATGGTTCGTTCGTGCATTGTATTCTTGTTTTACTTTCTTCTGAGGTTAAAGAAAGAATTCGTTACTATATTTTTAAGAGCTGTTTATATACAGTCCAAAAGTTTCGTCAAGTAAGATCTATTTTCGTTTGTGTTGGTAATGATGATATCTCATTCTGCTCCTTAACGAATAGGCCTTTTTACCGAAGGTACACTTTATACATAGTATTTTATCCAGTCAGAGTGACTGATCTAATTCGTCAAAGTGAATTGATTCAATAACCTTACTCCACGTTATCTATCATACGTCTTCTATTTATATATACAAGTAATTATAGACTATGATGGATATCTTAATATGATAGGGTTGGAATATAGCATTACATACATATGAACTTCAATTAAGCAATAGCATTTCGAATGATGTTTATCAAAATCTCATTGTTTCATGGAAGATTTTCATCAAATTAACCTATATTGAAATACAAATGAATTCTTAGGTGAAAACTTCTTCCATGGACTTTTTTAAGTTTCTCTACAGAGATATCGCAGGTTAAATGGATTAGTGCTGGTAGGTGTTAATGTTATGGAGATCTTTTGGCTTTAATGTTAGCTGCAGTTTAAGTTACTTGCTTTAAGATGGGTACCTGGTTTGCCTTTTGTACATCTATATCTTCTATCGTTCTGATAAAATGTTTAATGTTGAGCTTTAATTAAGATGAAAACTTTGTTAGTATATATTCGTATTGGTCTGTATGATAATTACAACGGTTATGGTAAATTTTTGTTACATATTACCATGTTAAATGTAAAATTAACATTGGTATGATTGATCTTGCCTGAATAAATGAAAATATGTGACCTTTTTGGAATGTTATGTTAGTTTTACTAATATTGCCTGATGTTTAAAAGTGTGGTCCTTTGTTAATGTTAACTCATTTATTTCACTTGTTTAAGATGGGTAAGTTTTCTCGTTGCTGGTTATACTTCATAGTTCAGATGAATGCTAAGTAAGCTTTTTGAGTTATTAAATGTGAAAAACTTTTGTTACGTCACGCCATATATTGGCTGATGCTTGTATAAAGAATTTGATTTTATATGTTATGTTTATTCAAATGATACTTGAAATGTGATAACAACAAAGAGCTAATGTTCAAACACAGATTCATCAGGATGGATGGATGGATGGATGGGTGGATGGTGGGATTGATTTGTGATTTACTGCTTTAGGGTATGTAAAAACGTAAATTTGTAAGTTATAAAATAAAAACGAACTCTTTCACGACTCCACGACTCCGACTCAGACTCCTCCCCCTTTCTCTGAGTTTCAGTCTTCTATGAATCATTTTGCTTAATTTTTTCTCGTGGGGCAAGCGGTCCACTTACGGGGGAACGAGAGGGACGCTATCCTCGTCTCCGGACGAGATTACGCTCACATATAGGTCAGCATCCACAATTTTAGACCCGATACGTTAAAGCCTAACAGTGGATTGCGAGGGACGATCATTTGACCTCTTGGCGCGCTGAAGGGGTGCAACAAATCCCACTTAGGGGCGACCTACGGTCACCAAAACTCGGTTTAAGGGATCTCAGTTATCACACATATAATCAATATTACCAGTTTGAAGGCGAATAGCTCTTTTTTCCTTCAATAGATATATATTGGCACTCAGAAAGGAATAGAGCATGAAGAAAGCATACCTCTGGAACTGGACATGAGTAAAGGTCGAGTGCGTAAAATAAGAAACGATCCCTCTACAAAGGATCGTTTTTTTTACACGACGTCCGAGATTCCGATATCTTTCAGTAACGAATAATAATAATAATGATACATTGGCTTTACTATTATAAGACGGCGCGCGACGTCGCTAACTCTCTCACACGCATTGAACACCTGGTTCATGATTAGCCGTTATGCCTAACTCAATCTCGGGTTTGGAAAAGCCAAAGGGTAATAACGCCGGGGCGTAGCGGCTACGCTTCTCGCGGGGTGACCCCCTTATACAATCCTACAGGCTTGAAAATTTAAACACGGAATTCGAAAGTATCCCATTCATAGCTTATATTCCAAGTTTTCAGACCTATAACTCTATTACTTCATATCAAAGGGTGGTAGAGCTCAAAACGTAACATCACTACTATATATTTATATTATATATTATATATATATTATATCCGTTATAACCTATTAATATATATAGTAGTTAAATAAGTATATAGTTATATTATATCCGTTATTCAGTTATTTATATATGATCCAGTTATTCTTTAGAAAAGAAAAGTAACGAATAGGCTGTCATTACTCTTAATTATATTATATATATATTATATTATATTATTTATATATATTAATTAATTATATATACCGTTTACTTATATAGAAAACCGTCCTATTTCTTTTGGGTAGTGGCCTCTCCTTGCTATGCCACGAATAATAATTAAAAGAATTCGTACTTCGATTTACGCCCAACTATATATTATATATTTAGAGATAGTTTATTGTTTTGATTAGTATTGGTAAATAATTTATCATCAATATATAATTTGCTATTACTTGAAAAACATTAACCCCTCTAATTTATTATGTTAAAGATCCTATTAAGCGGCACTCAAGACTTTAGTCCCTTTTTACAACTTAACTTAAAACGTAATTTATAATTTATGCATACACTATTACACTTACTTCATTAATTTTTAATTCACTTTTAAAACATCCGTATTTATAAATTAATAAAAATTATATTATCATACAGTATAATTTGTATATTAATTCCAAATTTATTTAACCCAAAATAATAATTCTAAATTATTTAAAAGCTCAAGACACTTTGATTTACACGTGAACTGATTTTATACATCTTAACATAATCTATTCATATTTTACACCTGAAAACTGTCCGCCTTACTCTAATCACATAACCTATAACCTTACTATCTTATCTTACGTTTACCTTCAATACGTTACTTGCTGTTGTTGTTGATTTCAGGCATGCTGGTTCGTGCAATGAAATATTCTGTACGGCTGGTTTGTTGATATTTGTCAGGCGTCTCTCTTTGTGTGTTGTTAGGGTTAGTGGTCTAAACTCCTCTTCTGTTGTAGGTTTCGCATCGTTGGTGGCTGTGCTGGGATTGCCGGTACCGCATTCAAAATCAAAATCATAAATCACATGCCATGAATAAATAGGTATTACATGTTGCTTTTAGGTGGAGCCGGGTAACCGCTTAATGAGTGTCCTACAGAAATTCGCATCCTCTCCTCAGTTCGGTCTCCACCTCTCGATCTGGAAGAGCCAAGGTCACTTTCTTAAATGGAGGCTGCGTATCATCCGTTGCACCCTTTTCTCAATCATTATCGCGGGAGGTAAGAACTATTAATAATTCTTGGTAATAGGAAAAGAATAGCTCTGTTCGGATACAAATCATTTCCATTAGCCCCACATGTGAATGTAGAATATAACGCACAGGGAAGACGACTCCGGATGCTACATCTCTTCTCGGTGGGTATTCGATCCGCAATTGTCTTCTATACATTCATTTATTGATTGCGCAATCGCGCGGAGGCTTTTTTTTTTAATTCCCGGCGAAAAAACCACCGACAGGTGCCGGAGTGTATATAAAATATCTCACAATCACACGCGTAATATACTATATCACTTCACAGCACTTTATGTCTTATCGATTGCACGCATTCAGCGTGAGTGTCTTAAAGTTAACAATCACAAGTTATCGGGTTAAGAGTATTTTGTATTTTCCTATGTGTCTCGAAAAAGGAGAATGTATACCGTATTTGTTTTGTATTCACCAGAAAATTATTCATTAGCGGAGTAAAGTATATTCATTAATAACCAATTAATTTACGATCTATTTATTCCATCTCTAGAGCTATTTAACCCTAATTTAAATTGCTAATAAATCAAATAAATGAACAGCGACTAAGTTAAGTGTGCGTATTATTAACAACTCCAAGGGAGGAACCATCATAAATAATTGGGATCAAGAGAGAGTGTGTATTACTGTGCGTTCATTCCATATTCATTTTTTCAGTCAACTTCGATTGGGTTTTGTTTTTTTTTTCTATATTTGTTATATTTATTGATTTTCTGTTATTTCTTCTATTCTTTTTATAATCTTTCGTCGGAAAACAATGTAAACACTGACTTTTTTTCTAATTTCTTTGCCGGAAATAAAAACACACTTCTCCTTGTAAGTTACAACAATATACACAGGTGCCACCGCCCCAAGCTAGACACTTTGCAGAATATCAACATAACGTTATAATCTTGTCTATTCTTTCATATTTTTTTTTTCGATATTCTCTCTTTTAATAATTATAAACTTTTTGTAATATTATTCAAATTTCTTTCATCTTATACTTTCTATATTTCTCACTTCAAATTTGGTCTAGCAAAATAAAGGAACATATTAAATATTTAAGAGCGAGTTTAATAAATTTAATATATACTTATATATTTATATAGCTTTTCTAAATCCTCAATAAATCGATAACTAATAAATAATACCCTCCATAGATTGAATTCTTTAATGTTATCATTAATAACTTCCTAATTTTTATTATAATATACCAACACTAAACATTATTCAACCATCTTAAAAATTTTAATATATTTTTAAAATTAATACCTCTTCTCAATTCATTTAAGATTAGTTTTTCAACATACCGGATAATTTCATACTAATACCTGCAGATTTTACCTATTTTTTTATACAATACCTTATTAATTACTCTGCTACTTATATTACCTATAACATTACCATTATATAAATAATTAAAATATTAAAGAATTGCAAATATAAAACCTTATTTTTTAAAATTTAAAAATTTTGTTTCTCTCTTTATCTCCATTAAGGGATAGGACTTTATAATAAGTAATCACATAATCTATCTCTCAAAAATAATCATCTAATATTCCTTACTTTATGCAACTCCATAAATATCATAAACCCAAATCAATACACAATATTAATCATAAACTTATATCTAATACCAATATAATAAATAATATAATAATAATACCAAGAAAATAAAGAATATTTAGTATGGAAAGAGAGAGGGTGGTTCATTGGGCAATAAGGAAAATATAAAGCATAGGAGCGCAAATAGTGATATAAGGGGTAAGGCAGAATAAGATGATGTCAGACGGGAAGATAGTAGGGGCCCAAAGAAGAAGAATCCAGGTAAACGAAAGGACAACGGAATGACATAACAAAGGAAAAGTAAGAAAAAAGGATAAACGAAAGTAGGGACCAACTATTTTATAGCGAATGGATGAAATGGATGGGTGGGAATATACCGATTATTAAGAGAGACTGGATACAGCAGGAAGAAGAAAAAACGGAAACCAATAAATTAAGTAGGGGGAAGTGCAAAAAAATTTGTAACTTAAGACTTCACAGAGCTTCCCATATGTCAAGAAAGATCGATAATCATGAAGAAAGATGACGGAAAAGTGATAAAGGGGTGGTATAGAGGGCGGCCAAAAAAAACTGAAAAAATAATTTGACAAGGGAAGGAAAAAGAAGAAGAATATTAGAATGAAGTACAGGTTACTTAAGCATGCCCTCAAGGATAGTATATCTAAGACAAAGTACCGAATAGAAGAAGAAGAAATGAAGTAGAGAATAAGTATCAAGATAATGAGATAAGAGATTTAAGAATGCAGGCAACAATAATTTACCTAGCCGGGTGAAGGAATAAACACTAGACTGAGATCGAAGATAAAAAAAAAGAAGAAAGGATTTTAAACACCCCATTATTTGGTGAACTTACATATGGAGAAGAAGAAGACAAACAGAAATAAAACGAAAAAAGGAAAAAAAAAGAAGAAGTGGCCTAATTGCATGGAAGTCATTTAATACGAGACTTTTCTTGATTAAAATTCATTCCTTCGACCTCTTGGTCTTTTCCTCTTTTCACCCTCTTATCTTAATTATCTTGAAAAACGGGCAGTAATCAATGATTTTAAGATCCTTTATTCTCTAGATTTTAGAGTTTACATTGATAAATTAAATATAGGTTTCTTAAATAATTATAGGTATCCTATTATTATACTTTATTATACCAATTCTTTACAACCGCTTATCGCCCTTATCTTAACCCTCCCCCTTCTCGCCATATCATACTTACTTATAAATCTAATAATTGGATATACTCCTAATTTAAACTTGTTACTCTCTATATATTATCTTCCATTATCCCTAATCGATTAAACTATATTATACTTATTACTCTCATACATAAACGTAAATTTTAGTTGCATATCACTTACAACTTCAATAATCTCAATCAAATTAATTCATCACCATCTTAATTTATCGCCTAATAACCATTCTTTGTATTCTCATTATCCTAATACGAGTATAATAATAATTAATTATATTTCAATCCATATAACCCCTGCTTCAAGATTTATTACATAACCATATTCTTTTTTATAGTATCCAGCCGGGCCGGCTCCAAAGTTAACTTTTCTTTTAACCCTCACTCCTCCGGGGGCCTTCTTCTTGTATTTGTTTCTCCTTATTTGATCACTCACTCATTCTTCTCCCTCCCGCCCCGTTCCCCTCCCCTTAATAACCCCCTTATTCAATATTCTTCCATATCATTTCTCTTCTTCCTCCCTGCTCTCTATTCTCTTCTCTCCCTCTCAATAATAATATATATTCTTGCATACTCATAAATCCATAATCAAACTAATCACATAATTATTAACCCATATATATATACATCATTAATTATATATATAAATATACTATATTATTACTATAATCTATATTATTATTATAATAAACTTAAAGTATCCTCACCTTATTTATACATAATAGGAGTGTAACTAAAAAGATTGCCCATGGTAAAATATAAACAATTTATACTTCTAAATTCCCAAACATACTACAATCTTCAGTCTAATCGTTCTTAGGAAGGCACGGGACAGTTTCAGTCAACCCTTTTTTAATGGGGATTGAGAAATAGCGTATATCGAGTGTATGGGCGATTATTTTGTTTTGTACTTTCCAGTAGGTGGTTTTTTCCGTTCATTTGTTATAGTTTCTACCTTTATAATTTTATTGTGGACTGATCATTTTTCCCATCATATCATGCACCCATAATTCTTCCGGAAACAAAGTGGGAATTATCCAGTGTGGTAGTCATCTTATGGAAAATTCGGTAAAAAGATCGGGGTCGGTTCTATAATGCTTTAACTCCGGGCGCTAAGGGCACGGGGCAGCCAGCAGGTTATTGGGGAAGTCGGCCTCTTGATACATAAGTACTTATTACGCACTGATAGCCATAACTAATTAGTTTATGATCGCATTATGAATAAGCCTAGTTCCTATATAATTATGTTAGTAGCTTATATATAATTCGAAGAAACTGTTATATAGTACATATTTACTAAGTATATATATTATAATATCATATTAACGTATTTTAATTTATTATTATTAAATAGTATTTATATCATTTATATAAAATATAGAAATTATATTAAATTATATAGGGTAACTTTTGCCAGAAGAGCAGAGAAATTCTAACATGAAATAGGGAATTTCTATTTATTTAAAGGAAGAAACTGGCATCTTTATCTCTAAAGAATGAAATTGAAAGAAGGTTTAAATCCTAAATTTAAGTTACTATATACTATCTGACCCCAACTCCCGGACTTAGTTGACGATGCTTATCGGAACAAAGACCATAAAATTGATATACTCTTAAAATAATTCAATTATATTTAAAAAATTAATAGAAAAAGTATAAATCCTAGTACTTAAAATAGGCTTAAAAAATATGCATAACTTTGGAGACTTTAATATATACACTTTTTTCGGATAATTTTCATTAAAACTTTTTTTTATTACTAGTTTTTCTTTTCTCATTACTGGGGACCATTATTTCAAAATATATTTCTTCAGTAACGTAACGTCTCACGACACTTTTTATTGGATGATGACTCTATACAGAAGTTAAATTATATTTTACCACGCATAAGATAAAAGCATTACAGTAATAACAATTTTATACTGTGAACGCACTCAATGCTGTCAGTGTATGTCAGTGCGGTGTACCTAACCAAATTCCATTATATAACGTTTGCGTTCATGATTGACTCAAATTTTTAAATATAGAGGTTGCGGTGCGGGAAAATGACTATTGTGTCTTATGCTGTGCTCGAGGCGGTGCGGCTATAACACTTCTAGGGTGGCTCGGACTTAACACTAGCTATTAGGGGAGAATATCGCATTAATTGTGTGGGAAGCGTACCTATTATGTCTCACGATTTTGGTGGCAAGCCTTTATATCTTAATAAAAAGACCGGAATGACTATTCACCTGAAGAGAGGCAGAGAGAGGAGTGAGGAGATGTCTAATGAAATATGAAATGAAGGAGAGCAGAGATGGAGAGAGAGAGAAGAGGAGTGAGTGGAGGTGCAGTAGCAGAGAGAGAGGAGAGAGCAGATGAGTAGACGAGAGAGAGACGATTCCTGTACCTGAGTTGAAGATGTTAGTGATGGACGATAACGAGAGAGAGCCTGACCCTAATACGCTGTAATTTTAATGACTTAATCGTTCTTTATGTACATTGTATCTTTAGAGAATGAATAAAATAGATTTGTTTTTTGTTAAATATTACTGATAATGTAAAAAACTTTAGTTAAGCTATTTTTTTTAACGATAATTAATCGATATTTCGTGTTTATAAAACTACCATGCCCTCAACTACACCAATTTTAAAAGAAAAAAGAAATATATGTTATGAATTTATGTTCATTTTTTTTTAGGTTAAAATCGGGGAATTTCGGACTCAACTTAGGTTAGGTTCTCTTCCTTTACTATAATTGTTTGATTATAATGTTTAGGTATTATTCAACCGTGGTAAATCTGTGAGTGCCTAAGGTCTTTATCCATAAGTTTTCTTTAATCAATTCACACCTTAACTAGCGTTGCCCAAAGTTTTATCCGGTCATCCAAAACATGGGGTAGCAAGCAATTATAATTAAATATACGGCCTATAGAAACACATAAAGGTTCAGATTATCGGAAAAAATCGGATATTTTCCGTCACATTTATGTCTCTAAACTCCTCAGAACGCTACATTTTTAACCATAGCTGAAATAATCATAAAACCTATCTATCCACATTAAACGGGCAAAAGGGACAAGTAATTCTCCGGAAAGTTGTGCTAAGTATTCTGTTTGCAGGTTGAAGGAAGGGTTTCAGTTAAATTTTACTTCGGAGTTGGAGATACAATAACTTTGGGCAATGTGGAAGCGGATCTTTCTTTGGTTATCAGTGGCAGGCGAATATATAACTATCTATGTATCTAACTAATATATTATATATTTCCAAACTAATTATATTACTGCTTTATTATAATTTATTAGAGTATTATATAGTTAATATTCTCTATTTGTTATTCAAAACATTTATAGCTAATGCTTATTACTTTTTTCAAATTTTGCATATATTATAATATCCTATATCGTTTGTTTATTCAATAAGTAGTTGTTCCTTAATTTTTCTAACAGTTTTCCTTCGATTATCAAGTTCCTTCGCCTTTTTATAAGATGGTGGTCGGATTTAAAGATTTATTATTATTATCTCCAGTCGTTAATAATACTATATTTATATTATATAATTAATATATTATTAAATAATTACTATAATTACTACATAGTGATATTATATTATAGATTCCTTATAAACCTTATAAACCGAATCAAAACGGAGCTTTTGATCATTTATGCAAGTTTTATATATACAACTTCTTTTTGGAAACGTCATACGATTTCATTTTTAATATCTTCTAACTCTTCTTATAATTTTTTAATATCTTTTTCATTTTTTAGTTATATTATTTTTATATTTATAGTATTGATAATGTGTAATACTATTTATATTTATATACATCTATATTATATATATTTATCTACAAATTATATATATACCTATTATCTTTATATATTATATGATTATTACGTACAGTATAATTATGCTTCTAGTTATTTAGGTATCTTATTAATATATTATATATATATATTTTATTTACAATTGATAGCTTTTCTATTTATTATTACTTTAATATTTATTTATTTATTCTAATTTTTAGGTATTTTTTTTCTTTACTATTTCAATATTTTTTTTGTTTTTTATTTGTTTCAAATTATTATTTTTAATTTATTATATATTGTGTTTTATTTTATTGTTATTTTTATTTATTATTTATTTATTTTATTTATTTATGTGTTATTTATTTAATGTTTATTTATTATGTTGTTATTAGGACTTTATAATATTATATATAGTAACATTAATATATTGTATATATATTATAGAAATTATTATATGTTCTATTGGTATGATGGCTTATGCTGTATCCTGTTGGTTTAATTAAATATCACTTTATATATTATTTTCCGTCATATTAATTATTATATTATATAAACATTTGGGGTATTAATATAAATGGTATGTTTTATCCGGTGCATGACAGAACCTCCATTAGTATGCATTACACTCCTTTAGTATTATATACACTGTGGATATATAAAAAACTCAGCTAATGGATTTTATGACTGAAAAAATGTTACATTTTTTTTTTTTATATCTAAAAAATACGATAGTTAGAAAAAAACTAATTTGAATAAAGTGTTGATAAAATTTTATGAAAAATAATGAATTTTTTTTTTCTTGTTGTTTTTAACTACAATAGATACTAGTACAAGAATAAAAGTGTCTATTTCTTACCCTTCCCTCGACGGAAAAATTCGGTCTTTCTGTTCCATTACTAAAATAACATCGGCGTTTTCAATCGATGCTTAAGCATGAAAAAAATTTGTCCCCCTTTTTTTTTCCTTCTCGTTTCCAAGGCAATTTTAATAGGCATAATACCTCATTATTTAGGTTTTTTTGTACTATTATTTTAGTATAAAAATAAGAAAAAAAAAAAAATTCATAATTTCATACAAGATTCACTGACCCTGCATTATACTAGCTGGTTTTTGACGCTTTTTAATCAATCATTTCTTATCAAATGATTCCTAACTTCTTTAGTTTTCCATATATAATATATAATATACCATATATAATCTGTAAATATTATATATATTAGTATATATATTTATATAGTATATATGATATATATATATATATTTATAATAATATATATATATATATATATATATATATATATTTATATATATATTATATATATATATATATATATATATATATATTTTTACATAATAGTGCAAAAATATATAATATTCTTTATTAAGAAATTTTATAGCCAATTTATAGATATCATTAAATAAAAAATAATATTTCATAACTTAGTCTCTAATTGAAAGTTTGTTATCGGTATATCTTTAGTACTAATAATAATATTTTTATTATTATTATTATTGTCATTTTATGTATAAATCCCCATTTTAGAGTAACGAATAAAAAGGTACGAAAAAATTTATTAAAAGGTACTTACTTTATTAAATAGAAGTATATCTTATCTTAATACGGATGCAGTCCATCCTGTATTTTAGCTTCACTAAAAATGTATTAAAAATTTTATATATTTATTAGTTATTTTTTGTGTAATTGATGGATAAATTGTTTTTAATTTATAAACTTTGTTTAAAGTATTTGATTATTGTTAAAGCTATTAAATTACGAATAAGTTAATTAGGACAAAATTAGGACACTTTCTGAAGTTTCGTGTTATCGGAATGTGGAATGTTGTAGGTGACTTTTCACTAGATTTTTCACTTTTCTTACTTAAAACTCTAAAAAGCCATAATATAAATGTTTTAACTTAAGTAAGTTCTGATAAGACACATAACTCCACTGGCAACTGGACTCCGTTGTGATTTACAAAATTCACAACTCTCTAAATAATCTTTTGGCAACACTTCCGAAGGAAATATTATTCTGAATCAATTTGTAGAACGATCCTAAGTTTCCCGAGGCAAACAAATTTGCTTTTTTTATGATTTTTTTTTTACCTTTTTATTTTCAACTAGATCGTTAGTATATAATATATTTATTAATTTTAAATGATAAACCTTCGTCTTTAAAGATGCTAAATATGAAATAAATAAATCTCCAAATTTTCATGTCTATAACATGTGTCTATAGACGTAATTGTCAAATTATAGCGACACCAGCTGATTTTAACCGATTTTCATGAAACTTATAGGAAGTGTTTGAAATGATCCGTAAAGAGGGAAAAACGTAATAAAAAATTCGAAATATGAGACTGAAAAAGTTAGAAAGTCTCCAAATTTACAGCTAATTTGCTTTAAAAATTTAAAAAGAAGTATCTGGCAGATACTTCTTTTTAAATTTTTCAATAAGCTTATGTAAACTTATGATGTTGAAGCATTATTTTATTTTTTCAGCAATCACGGGTCGGGGAGTACAGGCACGAGCCCCCCTTCCCCCATAGACATGTGCCATGCATTAAAATTAATGTTATTATTTCTTAACGACCTGGTAAAAAATAACCCATTCCTATAACACAATAAGTCCTTTCTACATATATCAAATAAAAATTTTATCGTGAAAATATCATGAGAAAATATTACCAGCAAGGCAAAATTTCAAACTTGTAACCTAACCTAACCTAACCTATTTTAATAATATTTCAGATAATATTTGAGAAGCAATGATAAATACTGCAAATGAGTGATGTCATTTTCATGTCACCGAGATTTCTTTCTAGTATACCTCGATCGATACCAGGTATAATTTCATCTTTAATTAGCCTTTGGACAGGTGATCGGCAACACGGAGAAATATATTCACAACGTAATTAATAAACGTGTCACTCAAATGCTCGCCTCAACTAATAAATTGGTTTTATAAACTTTCTCTTATATAGATTAATATATATATATATATAATACGTTTATTTATTAATTTGTCAATAAATATATAAATATATATATTTAATATATTATATATATATATATATATTATTATATATATATATATTATTAGGGATGTACCGACACGCATCCACAATTCACGATTTTAAAACTCCGCATCGCGCATTATTAAGCTGATATTGCGGATTTCCTCAAACCGAGAGATATGTGTAGTGATAGAAAATAATTTTTTCATTCACATAATATATAATATATATATAATTATATAATATATATATATTATATATATATCATATATATTATATAATATAATATTAATAGATATATTTCAGTATATAATATATATAATCTATATATTATATATATAGTTTTGCTCGCTTTAGGTTGTTAGGTAGTTATAGATTTGTGATGTCATTTTGCATTGAGGGTTACTGTATTGTGTATGTGAGTATATTTAGCATAATTAGTTTTGGTGTAGACGATTTCCAACCTGTGCATGCTAGTCTTCTCCAACATTTTGCAATTGTATATTTTTTGATGTTTTATTATGAAAAATTTTTTCATGATTTTGCATTAGTTTTTCTACATGGCCCCTGCGAGAAAGAAATAGAAAAATAACAATAAAATACTGTTTAGGTCTTTTACAATGACTCATAATATTTATTAATTATATCATTTTGCAAAAAATTTTTTTTAATTATAGATAAATTTGAACTCCATATCATGAATGGCAACACTGCGGAAAATTCAGCTCTACCCCCCTTAAACTCTTTTTTTCCTTTTTGCGTAAGCCAGTGGTTCATTGCTTAGCAAATAAATGGTGAAATGTATTAAAACTGACTTTATTAATAAATTAATGCAATTGAGAAAGTTATTTCAATGAAAGAAAGTTGACTTTATTTCTTGCTTACGTATACTATTATGGCGTCAAAGACATGTTGTGTGTAAATATTGTTCGCGGTGGAGAGAGTCATATGTTGTTTGCTCCATTAACTTCCGACCAGATATAAACTTTACAAAGAAAAGCAATGCTATGAAATTCCTGAAAAATCATTTAAGATTGAAGTACGAAGAACAGTTTAAAAATGTAATTTAGATAGGTTAGGTTAGGTGAGGTGAATTCTTCGAAAAAAAATGCTGCTCAGCAAATGAAATCTAATATTCAGGAGTTTTTTCATGCTGCAAAGCGATAAGATACAAATGTTAACAAGAAGAGGGAAAGAGTGTAACAATTTTGGGCTATGATGAGTTATGATAGTTAGATTTGATATTATCATTTAGACATGTGGAAGATCTTGGGATTTATGAGATTATTAGCGGAGCTTTTTTTCGCCAATAAAAATGTCCTGCCATGCAACTCCTGATTCTTAATAGTAAAACGATTTTCAGTAAATATATAAAGATAATAATTGATGAAATAAAGCAAGTAAAAATAAAATAAAATAAAGTAAAATAAAATAAAATAAAATAAAATAAAATAAAATATATACAAAAAGTAAGAATTGACCATCTTTCCCTAAAGATGTATGGTCAGATACTTCATCTGGGATGTCGTTATTGAGCCTGACTGTACAATGTACATATTATCAACTAAAAAGTTTGGTGAGTAATAAATTTTCATTTAAATGCTAATTCTTAAAAGATTGACACACACGAGATTACCTTTCAAGAAAATTTTACGAAATGTTGGAAAAATGTGACCCTGAAAGAGAAAGCGTTCATTGTAGTAAATGCGCGATTCGTAGTTCAAGAGAAACGTGAAAAAAACACTTTCCCCATGCTGAGATAAATATAGTTTATGAATGTTCAGGTACATAAAATACAGTTAACATTTAAAAGTGCAGTAGACTCACAAAAGGAAATAAACTATATCATTATCAATGGCTCTCAATTGCCACCCATTTCCATCATTCAACCATGGCTCAAGAGTTAAAGAAATGCGTGTTTTAAGCGTTTTACATTATTCTCTTACAAGATGAAACAGCAATTTGTATATGGTGAAATAAACCGAAGAATTGAAGTTGTTGCTTTGTTTGTATTCTGTTAACAAATCCAAAATATCTCTTAATAATTTAGAATGGATAATATTGTATGGATATGAGAAATCTTTAGAGCCTTATGCGGTAATTACATTAAAAATTAGTGAATCTACATCTACAATTGGAGATGTCATACTTTTTAGTTATCCTTAAAACATCTGTTGAGAAAACTGTATGTGATAAATCTGAAATATTTGAACAATCATCGACATTGCTTAAAATTTATGAGAAGGGGAAAGCAAGTGATTAGTTACATGAAGCAAACTTTGAATGCCGAACTTACCAGAAGATTTAACGGACTTAAAATCTTAATCCAAGGTATAAAGGGAAATTTTTCTCGTCCGCACGATTAAGTAAAATATTCTTTAACTCGACTCTGGGACGAGACATGAAATTTGAAAAGAAATATTTAAAGGATGCTGAATTGGAAAGAGAACACGAGAGAGAGAGAGAGAGAGAGAGAGAGGAGAGAGAGAGAGCAGAGGAGAGAGAGAGAGAGAGAGAGAGAGAGAGAGAGAGAGAGAGAGAGAGAGAGAGAAGAGAGGAGAGAGAGAGAGACCAACACCTTGTTCCAGTACGCGTACATCACTAACTGAGACTGAATAGAATTCTTTCTTCCAGTATTGACGATGAAGAGGAGAATATCGTAAGCATCACTCACTTTTTTTCATAGGACCCTATACCCACCCCCACCATAAAAAATAAATGGGAGACTGAACAAAGACCTGAGTATTTCAATAATGAAAAAGAGGATATAACCCGCGATGAATTTTTTTTTAAAGGCCCAGTTGGGGAGGAAGGAGAGGTAAGCCTTACGTTAATTGTTAATTTAA
>JABUQX010044217.1:0-39374 GCA_015478945.1 Trachelipus rathkii | reverse complement strand
ACATGACTATACCGCCGATCCAAACACGAGCGTACCACAGTCTTATAAGAGCTCAATCTCTGCTGCTTTTAATAAAATTTTCGAAAGAATTTTACATTTTTTTAACGTTTTTAAACGATCTAATATTGGTCAATGTTTTTAAACAGCCCACATCAAGATTGCTGTCTCTCTTGTTTAGGAAATACTTTATAAAAAACAAAATATAATAAATTCCCAACCCCGTAGGTCAAAGGTAAAAGATAAAATAAAGCTTCTTTAATCAAATTTTTCAAAAAAAAAAAAAAAAAACTCCATATTTAAAAACAATTTCTCAACAAAATTTGATCACATAAAATAACGGCCCCAAATCAGATATGTTAGCTTTCTTATTCAGGACTTGCTTTATTAAGAATGAAAATTCTAAATAAATTCCAAAACCCGTTGGTATTAAGTTAGAAGAATTACAATCTTGTTCCTTTATTCAAATTTTCCGAATTTTTTTCTCAATTCTTAACTTTTAAACGACTTAAATTGTCTTTAAAATGAGCCGGCCTACATTCCAAGATATGTTGGCTCTCTTTAATCAAATGGCTTATAAAACAAAAAGTAAAAATTAAATTCCCAAAGCCAAGATCGTACCAAGTTAATAAGAGCGTAAATCTTTTCTGCTTTAATAAAAATTTTCGAAAGAAATGCATTATTTTTTAACTTTTTAACGATCTAATATTGGTCTATGTTTTTAAACGGCCCACATCCAGATATGCTGTCTTTCTTGCTTAGGAAATGTTTTATAAAATACAAATATAAATAAATTCCCAATTTCCGTAGGTGCAAAGGTAAAAGAGTTAAAATAAAGCTTCTTTAATCAAATTTTCCACAAAAAAAAAACTACATTATTTTTAAAACATTTTAGCGACCTAATTAAGGTGCATAAAATAAAACGGCTCACATCAAGATATGTTGGCTCTCTTATTTAGGACGTGTTATATGAAATAAAATTCTAAATAAGTTACCAAACACCGTAGGTACAAAGATTACAAAAGTTGACAATCTTGTTTTTATTATTCAAGTTTTCCGAAATTTTTTCTCAATTCTTAACTTTTAAACGACTTAAATTATGTCTTTAAAATGAGCCGGCCTACATCCAGATATGTTGGCTCTCTTACAAGTGAGATGCTTTATAAAACAAAAGTAAAATTAAATTCCCAAACCACGTACGTACCAAGTTATAAGAGCTACAATCTTGCTGCTTTAATAAAAAATTTCGAAAGAATTGCATTATTTTTTAACTTTTTAACGATCTAATATTGGTCTATGTTTTTAAACGGCCCACATCCAGATATGCTGTCTCTCTTGCTTAGGAAATGCTTTATAAAAAACAAATATAAATAAATTCCCAAACCCCCTCCGGCGTTGCAAAGGGGTTTAAAGAGTTTAAATAAAGCTCCTTTAATTGAATTTTTCAAAAAAAAAAATCTCCATTATTTTTAAAACATTTTACTTAAAACATTTTAGCGACCTAATTATGGTCCATAAAATAAAACGGCCCACATCAAGATATGTTGGCTCTCTTATTCAGGACTTGTTTTCAGAAAAAAAATTCTAAATAAATTCCCAAACCCCGTAGGTATCAAGTTACAAGAATTACAATCATGTTCCTTTATTCAAATTTTCCGAATTTTTTTCTCAATTCTTAACGTTATTAAAACGCCTTAAAATTTTCTTTTAAAATAACCCGGCCTCAATTTAAAATTTTTGGTTTTTTTACATGGGAGATGCTTTTTAAAAACAAAAGTAAAATTAAAGTTCCAAATCACGTACGTTACGAATTTATAAGAGCTTTACATCTTGCTGCTTTAATTAAAATTTTCGAAAGAATTGCATTATTTGTGTGCTTTTTAACGATTTTTTTTTTTTTTATTTTTTAAACAGCCCACAATCCAGATATGGCTGTCTCTCTGTTGTTTAAGAAAATTTTTTAAAAAAAAAAAAAAAAAAAATACAAAACCCCGTAGGTGCAAAGGAAAAAAAATTAAAAAAAAGCTTTTTTAATCAAATTTTTCAAAAAAAAAAAAAAAAACTCCATTATTTTTAAAACATTTTCGCGACCTAATTATGGTCCATAAATTAAACCGGCCCAAATCAAGATATTGTTAGCTTTCTTATTCAGCTGCCTGGACTTGCGTTTATGAATAAAATTCTAAATTAAATTCCCAAACCCACGTAGGGTATTTAAAGTTAGAGAAGAATTACGAATCATTCGTTCCTTTATCAAAAATTTTCCGAAGTTTTTTTCTCAATCTTAAACATTTAAGACGACTTAATGGTCTTTAAAATTGAGCCGGCCTACATCCAGTATATGTTGGCTCGTCTTACATGGGAGATGCTCTATAAAACAAAAGTAAAATTAAATTCCCAAACCAGGTACGTACCAAAGTTATAAGGGCTACAATCTTTCTGCTTTAATAAAATTTTCCGAAAGAAATGCTTTATTTTTTTAACTTTTTAAGTTTTTCTAATATTTGTCTATGTTTTTAAACGGCCCCCATCCAGATATGCTGTCTTTCTTGCTTAGGAATTGTTTTATAAAATACAAATAAAATAAATTCCCAATTTCCGTAGTGCAAAGGTAAAAGAGTTAAATAAAGGTTTTTTTAATCAAATTTTCCACAAAAAAAAAACTACATTATTTTTAAAACATTTTAGCGACCAATGAAGGTGCATAAAATAACGGACTCACATCAAGATTGTTGGCTCTCTTCATTTATGACGTGTAGTATGAAATAAAATTCTAATAAGGATTCCCAAACACCTACGGTACAAAGTGACAAAAGTCTACAATCTCGTGTTCTATCTAATTCAAGTTTTCCGAAATTTTTCTCAATTCTTAACTTTTAAACGACTTAAAGTGTCTTTTTAAAAAGAGCTGGCCTACATCCAGATATGTGGGCTCTCTTACAAGTGAGATGCTTTATAAAACAAAAGTAAAATTAAATTCCCAAACCACGTACGTACCAAGTTATAAGAGCTACAATCTTGCTGCTTTAATAAAATTTTCGAAAAGAATTGCATTATTTTTTAACTTTTTAACTACCTAAAATATTGGTCTATATTTTTAAACGGCCCACATCAGATATGCTGTCTCTCTGCTTAGGTAAATGCTTCTATAAAAAAAACGAATATAAAATAGATTCCCCAAACCCCTCGTGCAAAGGTAAAAGACGCTTAAAATAAAGCTTAGCTTTAATTGAAATTTTTTCAAAAAAAATAAAAATATATCATTATTTTTTAAAACATTTTAGCGACCCAATTTATTGTCCATAAAATAAAACGGCCCACATCAAGGATATGTTGGCTCTCTTATCAGGACTTGTTTTCAGAAAAAAAATCTAAATTAAATTCCCAAACCCCGTAGGGATAGAGTTACAAGAATTACAAATCATGTTTGCCTTTATTCAACAATTTTCCGAATTTTTTCCTCAATTCTTAACTTTTAAAAGCCTTAAATTATGTCTTTGAAATGAGCCGGCCTACATTCAGATATGTTGCCTCTCTTACAAGGAGATGCTTTATAAAACAAAAGTAAATTAAATTTCCAAACCACGTACGTACAAGTTATAAGAGCTACAATCGTTGCTGCTTTAATAAAAATTTTCGGAAAGAATTGCATTATTTTTTTTGAAACTGTTTAACGATCTCAATATTGGTCTCGAATGTTTTTAAACAGCCACATCCAGATATGCGTGTCCTCTCTTGTTTCAGGAAATACTTTTAAAAAACAAATATAAATAAATTCCCCAACCCCCGTAGGTGCAAAGGTAAAGAAGTTAAAATAAAGCTTCTTAATCAAAATTTTGGCAAAAAAAAAAAAAAAAAACTCCATTTTTTAAAAACATTTTACGCGACCTAATTTTGGTCCATAAAATAAAACGCCCAAATCCATGATAGTGTGTAGCTTTCTTATTCAGGGACTTGCTGGTATGAAATACACATCTAAAATAAATTCCCAAACCACGTAGGGTATTAAGTTAGAAGAATTACAATCCTGTTCCTTTTTCAAATTTTCCGAAATTTTTTTCTCAATTCTTAACATTTAAAACGACTTAAATGGTCTTTAAAATGAGCCGGCCTACAATTCTAGATATGTTGGCTCTCTTACATGGGAGATTGCTTTATAAAAACAAAAGTAAAATTAAATTTCCACCAAACCAAGTACGTACCAAGTTATAGAGCTACAATCTTTCTGCCTTAATAAAATTTTCCGAAAGAAATGCATTATTTTTAACTTTTTAACGATCTACATATTGGTCTATGTTTTAAACGGCCCACATCCAGATATGGCTGTCTTTCTTGCTTAGGGAATGTTTTATAAAATACAAATATAAAAAATTAAGTAATAGTCCGTATGAGGGTAAAAGAGTTTACAGAATAAAGCTTCTTTATCAAATTTTCAACAAAAAAAACTTCGATTATTTTTAAAACATTTTAGCGACCAATTAAGATGCATAAAATAAAACGGCTCACATCAGGCATATGTGTGGCTCTCTTGTAGCACGAGCTTATATGAAAATAAAATGCTAAATACCAAACACCGTATTAGTACAAAGTTACCAAAAGTTACAATCTTGTTTCTATGAATTCAAATCTTTCCCGAAATTTTTCTCAACTTAACTTTTAAACGACTTGAAATTATGGTTTTTAAAATGGAAGGCGGCCGACATCCAGATAATGTTGGCTCTTTACATGGGAGTTGCTTATAAAACCAAGAAGTAAAATTAAAATTCCCAAACCACGTAGCGTACCAAGGTTTTAAGCCCATTCCAGTCACGCTTTTATAAAAATTTCGAAAGAATGGCATTATTTTTTAACTTTTTAACGATCGTAATATTGGTCTATGTTTTTAAACGGCCCACATCCAGATATGCCTGTCTCCTGATTAGGAAATGCTTTATAAAAAACAAATAGAAATAAATCCCAAACCCGTAGGTGCAAAGTAAAAGAGTTAAAATAAAGCTCTTTAATATAATTTCAAAAAAAAATCTCATTATTTTTTAAAACATTTTAGCGACCTATTTATGGTCCATAAAATAAAACGGCCCACATCAAGATGATTGTTGCTCTCTTATTCAGGATTTGTTTTCAGAAAAAAAATTCTAAATAAATTTCCAAACCACCCCGTGGTATCAAGTTACAAGAATTAACAATCATGTTCCTTTATTCAAATTTTACGAGAATTTTTGTCTCAATTCTTAACTTTATAAACGACTTTAAATTGTCTTTTAAAAATGAGCCGGCCCTACATCCAGATATGTGGCTCTCTTACGATGGGTGATGCTTATAAACAAAAAGTAAATTAATTCCCAAACCACGTACGTACCAAGTTAGAAGAGCTACAATCTTGCTGCTTTAATAAAAATTTTCGAAAGAATTGCATTTATTTTTTAACTTTTTAACGATCTAATATTGGTCAATGTTTTAAACAGCCCACATCCAGATATGCTGTCTTTCTTGCTTAGGAAATGTTTTATAAAAATAAAATAAAATAAATTCCAAATTCCCCGTAGGTGCAAAGGTAAAAGAGTTAAAATAAAGCTTCTTTAATCAAAATTTTCCAAAAAAAAAAAAAAAAAATTATTTTTAAAAAATATTTTAAAACAAATTAGGTGCATAAAATGAAACGGCTCACATCAAGATATGTTGGCTCTCTTATTTAGGACGTGTTATATGAAATAAAATTCTAAATAAGTTACCAAACACCGTAGGTACAAAGTTACAAAAGTTACAATCTTGTTCTATTATTCAAATTTTCCGAAATTTTTTCTCAATTCTTAACTTTTAAACGACTTAAATTATGTCTTTAAAAAGAGCCGGCCTACATCAGATATGAGTGTGCTCCTACAAGTGAGATTGCGTTTAAAAGAACAAAAGTAAATTAAGTTCCCAACCACGTACGCACCAAGGTTTTTAAGAAGCTACAATCTGTTGCTGCTTTAATAAAAAATTTCGAAAGAATTCATTATTTTTTAACTTTTTAACGATCTAATATTGGTCTATGTTTTTAAACGGCCCACATCCAGATATGCTGTCTCTCTTGCTTAGGAAATGCTTTATAAAAAACAAATATAAATAAATCCAAACCCCGTTGGTGCAAAGGTAAAGAGTTAAAATAAAGCTTCTTTAATTGAATTTTTCAAAAAAAAAAAATCTCCATTATTTTTAAAACATTTTAGCGACCTAATTATGGTCCATAAAATAAAACGGCCCACATCAAGATATGTTGGCTCTCTTATTCAGGACTTGTTTTCAGAAAAAAAATTCTAAATAAATTCCCAAACCCCGTAGGTATCAAGTTACAAGAATTACAATCATGTTCCTTTATTCAAATTTTCCGAATTTTTTTTCTCAATTCTTAACTTTTAAACGACTTAAATTATGTCTTTAAAATGAGCCGGCCTACATTCAGATATGTTGGCTCTCTTACATGGGAGATGCTTTATAAAACAAAAGTAAAATTAAATTTCAAAACCACGTACGTACCAAGTTATAAGAGCTACAATCTTGCTGCTTTAATAAAAATTTTCGAAAGAATTGCATTATTTTTTAACTTTTTAACGATCTAATATTGGTCAATGTTTTTAAACAGCCCACATCCAGATATGCTGTCTCTCTTGCTTAGGAAATGACTTTATAAAAAACAAATATAAATAAATTCCCAAACCCCGTAGGTGCAAAGGTAAAAGAGTTAAAAAAAAACTTCTATAAAAAAAAAATTTAAAAAAAAAAAAAAAAAAAAAAATAAAATTTTTTAAAAAAAAAAAAAAAAAACTCCATTATTTTTAAAACATTTTCGCGACCTAATTATGGTCCATAAAATAAAACGGCCCAAATCAAGATATGTTAGCTTTCTTATTCAGGACTTGCTTTATGAAATAAAATCTAAATTAAACTCCCAAAAACCACGTAGGTATTAAGTAGAAGAATTTACAAATCTTGTTCCTTGTATCTCAAATTTTCCGAATATGTTTTTCGTCAAGTCTTAACATCTTAAACGACTTAAATGCGTACTCTTAAACATGAAGCGGCCTACATCCAGATATGTTGGCTCTCTACATAGAGATGCTTTATAAAACAAAAGAAAATTAAATTCCCAAACCAAGTACGTACCCGAGTTATAAGAGCTACATCTTTCTGCTTTAATAAATTTTCCGTAAAGAAATGCCAATTTATTTTTAACTTTAACGATCTAATATTGGGTCTTTGTTTTTTACGGCCCACACCAGATATGCTGTCTTTCTTGCTTAGAAAATGTTTTTATAAAATACAAATATAATAAATTCCCAAAACCCCCGTAGGTATGCAAACGTAAAAGAGTTTAAAATTAAAGCTCTTTAATCAAATGGTTCAACAAAAAAAAACACGATTATTTTAAAACATCTTCCTCACAGCCGACGATCCTGAGCATTAAAGTGGCATATAATATAAAACGGCTCACAATCAGATATGTTGGCTCTCTTTTATTTAGGACGTGTTAGTATATTGGAAATAAAAATTTTCTCGAAATTACCGAAACACCGTACGGTACAACAGTACAAAAGTTACATAATTCGTCCTTGTTCTAGTTATTCAAAATTTCCTCGAAAATTGTTTCTCAATTTCTTAACGGTTTATAACGACTTTAAATTATGTGTCTTTAGAATGAGGCCGGCCTACATTCCTCAGTACTATGCGCTTGGCTCTCTACATGGAGTTGCTTATAAAAACAAAAGTATCTAAAATCTTCGAAATTTCCAAAAACCACGTACGGATCAGTTGTTTAAGAGCCACAATTCTTGCTGCTTTTATTAAAAAATTTACGAAAATAAAGTAAATTATTTTTTTACTTTTTAACGATCTAATATGGTCTATGATTGTGTTTTTGATACGGCCCAATCCAGGATATGCTGTGCACTCTTGCTTTGGAAATGCTTTTAGTAATAAAAACATAATATGAAATAAATTCCAAACCCCGTTGGCTGCCAAAGGTAAAGAGTTAAAATAGCTTCTTTAATATCAATTTTTCCAAAAAAAAAAATCTCCATTTATTTTTAAAAACAGTTTGTGACCTAATTATGGTTCATAAAATAAAACGGCCCAAATCCAAGATATGTTGGCTCTCTTATTCAGGACTTGTTTCCAAGAAAAAAGATTCTAAATAAATTCCTAAACCCCGTAAGGTATCAAGTTACAAAGAATTACAATCATTTCCTTTATTCAAATTTTCCGAATCTTTTTCTCAATTGCTTAACTTTTAATGACGACTTAAATTGTCTTTAAAATGAGGCGGCCTACATCCAGATATGTTGGCCTCTCTTACATGGGTTGATGCTTTAATAAACAAAGTAACAATTAAATCTCCCAAACCCACGTTACGTACAAGTTATAGGAGTACAATCTTTCTGCTTAATAAAATTTTCCGGGAAAAAAATTATAGTTTTTTAACTTTTTAACGAGCTAATATTGGTCTATGTTTTTAAACAGCCCACATCCCAGATATTGCTGTCTTTCATGCTTAGGAAATGCTTTTATAAAATACAAATATAAAGAAATTCCCCAATTTCCGTAGGGGCCAAAGTAAGAGTTAAATAAGCTTCCTTTAATCAAATTTCTACAAAAAAAACTACATTATTTTTTAAACATTTAGTACGACGCTAATAACGGTGCATTAAAGAAACGGCTCACTCCAGATATGTTGCCTCTCATATTTATACCGTGTTATAGGGAAATAAATTCTAAAAGTTACCAAACACCGTAGGTACAAAGTTACAACAGTTACAATCTTGTTCTATTATTCAAGTTTTCCGAAATTTTTTCTCAATTCTTAACTTTTAAACGACTTAAATTATGTCTTTAAAATGAGCCGGCCTACATCCAGATATGTTGGCTCTCTTACAAGTGAGATGCTTTATAAAACAAAAGTAAAATTAAATTCCCAAACCACGTACGTACCAAGTTATAAGAGCTACAATCTTGCTGCTTTAATAAAAAATTTTCGAAAGAATTGCATTATTTTTTAACTTTTTAACGATCTACGTTTTTTATTTTTTTTTAAGAACCACCACAAAATATTTTGTCTTCTTGTTTATAAAATTCTTTATAAAAAAACAAAATATAATATAAATTTCTAAACCCGGTTGGTGCAAAGGTAAAAGAGTTTAAATAAAGCTTCTATAATTAAATTTTTCAAAAAAAAAATCTCCATTATTTTTAAAACATTTTAGCGACCTAATTATGGTCCATAAAATAAAACGGGTCACATCAAGATATGTTGGCTCTCTTATTCAGGACTTGTTTTCAGAAAAAAAATTCTAAATAAATTCCCAAACCCCGTAGGTATCAAGTTACAAGAATTACAATCATGTTCCTTTATTCAAATTTTCCGAATTTTTTTCTCAATTCTTAACTTTTAAACGCCTTAAATTATGTCTTTAAATTGAGCCGGCACATCCAGAAATGTTGGCTCTCTTACATGGGAGATGCTTTATAAAAACAAAAGTAAAAAATTAAATTTCCAAACTACGTACGTACCATGATAAGAGCTACAATCTTTGGCTGCTTTAAATAAAAATTTTTCGAGAAGAATTGCATTATTTTTAACTTTTTTAACGAGTCTATATTTGGTCAATGTTCTTTTTTAAACAGCCAATCAGAATGCTGTCTCTCTTGCTGTTAGAAAGTATTATAAAAACCAAATATAAATAAAATTGCCAAACCCCGTAGGTGCAAAGTAAAAGAGTTGTTGAAAATAAAGCGTCTTTAATCAATTTAAAAAAAAAAAAAAAAAAAAAAACCCAGTAATTTGGGAAAAACCATCTCTTATTTTTTTTTTTGTTTTTTTTTTTTTCCCCCGGCCGAAAAAATATTAATTTTATTGTAGTTAGGTTTTTTTTTTCCAGTAAAATAAAATGTCTACAGTTATCAATTATCTTAAGTCGGAATTGCTTTTCTCAATTCTTAACTTTTAAACGAATTCCCAAACCCCGTAGGTATTAAGTTAGAAGAATTACAATCTTGTTCCTTTATTCAAATTTTCCGAATTTTTTTCTCAATTCTTAACTTTTAAACGACTTAAATTGTCTTAAAATGAGCCAGGCCTACATTCAGATATGTTGATCTCTTTACATGGGAGGTATGCTTTATAAAACAAAAGTAAAATTAAATTCCCAAACCAAGTACGTACTAAGTTATAAGAGCTACAATCTTTCTGCTTTAATAAAATTTTCCGAAAGAAATGCATTATTTTTAACTTTTTAACGATCTAATATTGGTCTATGTTTTTAAACGGCCCACATCCAGATATGCTGTCTTTCTTGCTTAGGAAATGTTTTATAAAATACAAATATAAATAAATTCCCAAACCCCGTAGGTGCAAATGTAAAAGACATAAAATAAAAACTTCTCTAATAATCTTTTCCAAAAAAAAAAAAATACTATTTTTTTAAAAAATTTTTGCCACCTAATGAAGGGGCATAACAAAAAACGGCTCACATCAAGATTTGTTGGCTCTCTTATTTAGGACGTGTTATATGAAATAAAATTCTAAATAAGTTACCAAACACCGTAGGTACAAAGTTACAAAAGTTACAATCTTGTTCTATTATTCAAATTTTCCGAAATTTTTTCTCAATTCTTAACTTTTAAACGACTTAAATTATGTCTTTAAAATGAGCCGGCCTACATCCAGATATGTTGGCTCTCTTACATGGGAGATGCTTTATAAAACAAAAGTAAAATTAAATTCCCAAACCACGTACGTACCAAGTTATAAGAGCTACAATCTTGCTGCTTTAATAAAAATTTCGAAAGAATTGCATTATTTTTTAACTTTTTAACGATCTAATTGGTCTATGTTTTAAACGGCCCACATCAGATATGCTGTCTCTCTTGCTTAGGAAATGCTTTATAAAAACAAATATAAATAAATTCCCAAACCCCGTTGGTGCAAAGGTAAAAGAGTTAAAATAAAGCTTCTTTAATTGAATTTTTCAAAAAAAAAATTCTCCATTATTTTTAAAACATTTTAGCGACCTAATTATGGTCCATAATATATAAAACGGCCCAGATCAAGATATGTTGGCTCTCTTATTCAGGACTTGTTTTCAGAAAAAAAATTCTAAATAAATTCCCAAACCCCGTAGGTATCAAGTTACAAGAATTACAATCATGTTCCTTTATTCAAATTTTCCGAAATTTTTTTTCTCAATTCTTAACTTTTAAACGACTTAAATTATGTCTTTAAAATGAGCCGGCCTACATCCAGATATGTTGGCTCTCTTACATGGGAGATGCTTTATAAAACAAAAGTAAAATTAAATTCCCAAACCACGTACGTACCAAGTTATAAGAGCTACAATCTTTCTGCTTTAATAAAATTTTCCGAAAGAAATGCATATTTTTACAACTTTTTTAACGACTCTAATATGGTTGTAATGTTATATTTTAAACGGCCCACATCCAGATATGCTGTCTTTCTTGCTTAGGAAATGTTTTATAAAATACAAATATAAATAAATTCCTAATCCCCGTAGGTGCAAAGGTAAAAGAGTTAAAATAAAGCTTCTTTAATCAAATTTTCCAAAAAAAAACTACATTATTTTTAAAACATTTTAGCGACCTAATTAAGGTGCATAAAATGAAACGGCTCACATCAAGATATGTTGGCTCTCTTATTTAGGACGTGTTATATGAAATAAAATTCTAAATAAGTTACCAAACACCTTAGGTACAAAGTTACAAAAGTTACAATCTTGTTCTATTATTCAAATTTTCCGAAATTTTTTCTCAATTCTTAACTTTTAAACGACTTAAATTATGTCTTTAAAATGAGCCGGCCTACATCCAGACATGTTGGCTCTCTTACAAGTGAGATGCTTTATAAAACAAAAGTAAAATTAAATTCCCAAACCACGTACGTACCAAGTTAGAAGAGCTACAATCTTGCTGCTTTAATAAAAATTTATAAAAGATAACTGCATTCTTTTTAAAACTTTTTACACGATCTAATATTGGGTCTATGTTTTAAACGGCCCACATCCAGATATGCTGTCTCTCTTGCCTAGGAAATACTTTATAAAAAACAAAATATAAATAAAATTCCCAAACCCCGTAGGTGCAAAGGTAAAAGAGTTAAAATAAAGCTTCTTTAATTAAATTTTTCAAAAAAAAAAATCTCCATTATTTTTAAAACATTTTAGCGACCTAATTATGGTCCATAAAATAAAACGGCCCACATCAAGATATGTTGGCTCTCTTATTCAGGACTTATTTTCAAAAAAAAAAAACCCTAATAAATTCCCCAAAACCCGTAGGTATCTAGTTTACAGGAATACAATGCATGTCCTTTATTCAAATTTCCGAATTTTTTTCTTCAATGTTCCTAACTTTTAAAAAGCCTTAAATTATGTTCTTTAAAATGAGCGGCTACATTCAGATGATGTTGGGTCTACTTTCAAGGGCAGATTCATTTATAAGAAACAAAAAGTTAAAATTAAATTTCGTAAACCACGTACGTACAAGTCATAAGAGCTGACAAATATTGCTGCTTAATAAAATTTTTCGAAAAGAATTGCATTATTTTTTAAACTTTTTAACGATTCTTATATTGGTCTATGTTTTTAAAAGGCCAAATCCAGATATGCTGTCTTTCGTGCCTTAGGAAATACTTTATAAAAAACAAATATAAATAAATTCCCCAAACCCCGAATTGCAAAGGTAAAAGAGTTAAAATAAAGCTTCTTTAATCAAATTTTTCAAAAAAAAAAAAAAAACCCATTATTTTTAAAAACATTTTCGCAACCCTAAAATTATGGCCCATAAAATAAAAAAAGGCCCACATCAAAGAGATATATTAGCTTTCTATATTCAGAACTGCTTTATGAAATAATGTTCTAAATAAATTCCCAAACCACGTAGGTATTAAGTTAGTCAAGAATTAAACAATCTTGTTCCTTTTATTTTCAAAATTTTTTCCGAATTTTTCTTCTCAATTCTTACCTTTAAACGAGCTTATAATGTGTTCTTTAAAATGAGCCGCCTACATCCAGATATGTGCGCTCTCTACATGGGATATGCTTTATAAAACAAAAGTAAAATTAAATACCCAAACCACGTACGTACAGTTATAAGAGCTACAATCTTTCTGCTTTAATAAATTTTCCGAAAGGAAATGCATTATTTTTTAACTTTTTAACGATCTAATATTGGTCTATGTTTTTAAACGGCCCACATCCAGATATGCTGTCTTTCTTGCTTAGGAAATGTTTTATAAAATACAAATATAAATAAATTCCTAATCCCCGAAGGTGCAAAGGTAAAAGAGTTAAAATAAAGCTTCTTTAATCACAATTTACTCAACCAAAAAAAAACTCCATTATTTTTAAAAACATTTTTAGCGACTAATGTAAGGTGCATAAGAATAAAACGGCTCACAATCAAGATATGTTGCTCACTTATTTAGGACGTGTTTATGAAATAAAATTTCTTAATAAGTTACCAACACCCGTAGGTACCAAAGTTACAAAAGTTACAATCTGGTTCTATTATTCAAATTTTCCGAATTTTTTTCTCAATTCTTAACTTTTAAACGACTTAAATTATGTCTTTAAAATGAGCCGGCCTACCATCCAGATAGTTGGCCTCTTCTTTACAAGTAGATGCCTTTTATAAGAACAAAAGTAAATTAAATTCCCAAATCAAGTAAGTACAATGTTATAAGAGCTACAATCTTGCTGCTTTAATAAAAAATTTCGAAAGAATTGCATTATTTTTTAACTTTTTAACGATCTAATATTGGTCTATGTTTTTAAACGGCCCACATCCAGATATGCTGTCTCTCTTGCTTAGGAAATGCTTTATAAAAAACAAATATAAATAAATTCCAAAACCCAGTTGGTGCAAAGGTAAAAGTGTTAAAATAAAGCTTCTTTAATTAAATTTTTCAAAAAAAAAATCTCCATTATTTTTAAAACATTTTAGCGACCTAATTATGGTCCATAAAATAAAACGGCGCCCATCAAGATATGTTGGGTCTGTTATTCAGGACTTGTTTTCAGAAAAAAAATTCTAAATAAATTCCCAAACCCCGTAGGTATCAAGTTACAAGAATTACAATCATGTTCCTTTATTCAAATTTTCCGAATTTTTTTCTCAATTCTTAACTTTTAAACGCCTTAAATTATGTCTTTAAAATGAGCCGGCCTACATTCAGATATGTTGGCTCTCTTACATGGGAGATGCTTTTTAAAACAAAAGTAAAATTAAATTTCCAAACCACGTACGTACCAAGTTATAAGAGCTACAATCTTGCTGCTTTAATAAAATTTTCGAAAGAATTGCATTATTTTTTAACTTTTTAACGATCTAATATTGGTCAATGTTTTTAAACTTCATTGAAATGCAATTTCAAAAAGCTGAAAAGTGAATTTATTAATAGTTTTAGGTGTCTTAAATTGACGTTTTGTAATGAAATTTCAATATTTGTTTTTATATACCAAATATTTCTTTAGTTTTGAAAGCCTGTTTTAACAAAAAATTTTAACTTCTAAAATTACGCTTTTTCTTAAATTTTCACATTACAAATTTAGAACTCTTAAAAGTACGATTTTTAATAAATTTCAACATTTGAAATTATTTTGTAAATCTTAAAATTGAGTTTTTAACGGTATTTTCAGCATTTGAAAAAATAATGTGTTTCATTGAAATGCAATTTCAAAAAGCTGAAAAGTGAATTTATTAATAGTTTTAGGTGTCTTAAACTGACGTTTTGTAACGAAATTTCAATATATGTTTTTATATACCAAATATTTCATTAGTTGTGAAAACCTGTTTTAATAAAAAAATTTAACATCTAAAATTACGCTTTTTCTTAAATTTTCACATTACAAATTTAGAACTCTTAAAAGTACGATTTTTCCTAAATTTCAACATTTGAAATTATTTGGTAAATCTTAAAATTGAGTTTTTAACGGTATTTTCAGCATTTGAAAAAATAATGTGTTTCATTGAAATGCAATTTCAAAAAACAGAAAAGTGAATTTATTAATAGTTTTAGGTGTCTTAAATTGACGTTTTTTAATGAAATTTCAATATTTGTTTTTATATACCAAATATTTCATTAGTTGTGAAAACCTGTTTTAATAAAAAAAGTTAACTTCTAAAATTACGCTTTTTCTTAAATTTTCACATTACAAATTTAGAACTCTTAAAAGTACGATTTTTCCTAAATTTCAACATTTGAAATTATTTGGTAAATCTTAAAATTGAGTTTTTAACGGTATTTTCAGCATTTGAAAAAATAATGTGTTTCATTAAATGCAATTTCAAAAAGGCAGAAAAGTGAATTTATTAGATAGTTTTAGGTGGTCTTAAATTGACGTTTTTTAATGGAAATTTCAATATTGTTTTATATACAAATATTTCATTAGTTGTGAAGACCTGTTTTAATAAAAATTTTTAACTTCTAAAATTTACAGCCTTTTGCTTAGAATTGTCACCATTACAAATTCAGATACTTGTATTAAGTTACGATTTCTTCCCTAAATTTTTAACATTTTTGAACCATTACTTTGTGTGAATTTCTTAAAATTGAGCTTATTTTAACGGTATTTTCAGCATTTGAAAAATTATGTGTTTCATTGAAAAGCAATTTCAAAAGCAGAAAGGAATGTTATAATTATTTAGGTG
The DNA here is from genome assembly GCA_015478945.1 of Trachelipus rathkii. Lineage (NCBI taxonomy): Eukaryota > Metazoa > Arthropoda > Malacostraca > Isopoda > Trachelipodidae > Trachelipus > Trachelipus rathkii. The sequence continues at coordinate 23,678 of JABUQX010044217.1, read as the reverse complement.
TCTTAAATTGACGTTTTTTAATGAAATTTCAATATTTGTTTTTATATACCAAATATTTCATTAGTTGTGAAAACCTGTTTTAATAAAAAAGTTTAACTTCTAAAAATTACGCTTTGTTCTTAAATTGTTCACCATATTACAAATTTAGAACTTTAAAAGTACGATTTTTTCCTAAATTTCAACATTTTGAAATTATTGGTGTAATTTTCTTACAAATTAAGTTTTAACCGGTTTATTTTCCAGCATTTGAAAAAAATAATGTGTGTTCATTGAAATGCAATTTCAAAAAGAGAAAAGAGAATTTATTTTAATAGTTTTAGGTGTCTTTAAATTGACGTTTTTTAATGATTTCAAAAATTTGTTTTATATACCAAATATTTTATTAGTTGTGAAAATCTGTTTTAATAAAAAATTATAACATCTAAAATTAGGCTTTTTCTTAAATTTTCACATTACAAATTTAGAACTCTTAAAAGTACGATTTTTCTTAAATTTCAACATTTGAAATTATTTTGTAAATCTTAAAATTGAGTTTTTAACGGTATTTTCATCATTTGAAAAAAAATGTTTCATGAAATGCAATTTCAAAAGGCTGAAAAGTGAATTTATTAATTTTAGGTGTCTTAAATTGACGTTTTGTAATGAAATTTCAATATTTGTTTTTATATACCAAATATTTCATTAGTTGTGAAACTTTGTTTTAATAAAAAATTTTAACATCTAAAATTACGCTTTTTCTTAAATTTTCACAGTTACAATAATTTGAACTTCTAAAAAGTACGATATGTTCCTAAATTTCAATTTGAAATATTTGTGCTATATCTTAAATTGAGGTTATACTAAACAGCAGGTATTTTCAGCATTTGAAAAAATTAATTTCTGTCATGGAAATGCAAGTTTCAAAAAGCAGAAAAGGGGATTTATTAATAGTTTTAGGTGCTTACAATGGAGCGTTTTTTAATGAAATCTCGAATAGGTTGTTTGTAGGGTATACAAATATTTCATAGTGTTATGAAAACTGTTTTAATAAAAAAAATTATACTTTCTATGATTTAACTTCTAAAATTTTCACATTACAATTTAGAACTCTTAAAAGTACGATTTTTCCTATATATTGTTCAACATTTGAAATTATTTGGAAATCTTAAAATTGAGTTTTTAACGGTATTTTCAGCATTTGAAAAAATAATATGTTTCATTGAAATGCAATTTCAAAAAGCAGAAAAGAGAATTTATTAATTGTTTTAGGTGACTTAAATTGACGTTTTTATGAAATTTCAATATGGTTTTAGGTATTACCAATATTGCTATTAGTTGGGTTGAAACTCTGTTTAATAAAAAATTATGTAACTTCTAAAATTACGCTTTTTCTTAAATTTTCACATTACAAATTTAGAACTCTTAAAAGTACGATTTTTTCTAAATTTCAACATTTAAAATTATTTGGTAATTCTTAAAATTGAGTTTTTAACGGGATTTAAATATTTTTTGAAAAAAAAATAATTTTTTCTTTCATTGAAATGCAATTTCTCAAAAAGCAGAAAGAGAATTTGTGTTAGTAGTTTTTAAATTATTTCTTAAATACGATTTTTAATGAAATTTTAATATTTGTTTTTATATACCAAATATTTCATTAGTTGTGAAAACCTGTTTTAATAAAAAATTTTAACTTCTAAAATTACGCTTTTTCTTAAATTTTCACATTACAAATTTAGAACTCTTAAAGGTACGATTTTTCCTAAATATCATCATTTGAAATTATTTTGTAAATCTTAAAATTGAGTTCTTAACGGTATTTTCAGCATTTGAAAAAATAATGTGTTTCATTGAAATGCAATTTCAAAAAGCAGAAAAGTGAATTTATTAATAGTTTTAGGTGTCTTAAATTGACGTTTTTTAATGAAATTTCAATATTTGTTTTTATATACCAAATATTTCATTAGCTAGTCTGACAGACCTGTGTTTAATACAATATTTCAATTTCTTAAAACTACTCATTTTATTAAATTTTCACATTACAAATTTAGAACTCTTAAAAGTACGATTTTTTCTAAATTTCAACATTTGAAATTATTTGGTAAATCTTAAAATTTAGTTTTTAACGGTATTTTCAGCATTTGAAAAAATAATGTGTTTCATTGAAATGCAATTTCAAAAAGCAGAAAAGTGAATTTATTAATAGTTTTAGGTGTCTTAAATTGACGTTTTTTAATGAAATTTCAATATTTGTTTTTATATACCAAATATTTCATTAGTTGTGAAAACCTGTTTTAATAAAAAATTTTAACTTCTAAAATTACGCTTTTGCTTAAATTTTCACATTACAAATTTAGAACTCTTAAAAGTACGATTTTTCCTAAATTTTAACATTTGAAATTATTTGGTAAATCTTAAAATTGAGTTTTTAACGGTATTTTCAGCATTTGAAAAAATAATGTGTTTCATTGAAATGCAATTTCAAAAATCAAAGAAAAACGAGAATTTATTAATTGTTTTAGGTGTCTTAAATTGACTTTTTTTAATGAAATTTCAATATTTGTTTTTATATACCAAATATTTCATTAGTTGTGAAAACCTGTTTTAATAAAAATTTTAACTTCTAAAATTACGCTTTTTCTTAAATTTTCACAATACAAAAATAACTCTTAAAAGTACGAATTTTCTTAAATTTCAACATTTGAAATTATTTGGTAATTCTTAAAATTGAGTTTTTAAAGGTATTTTCAGCATTTGAAAAAATAATGTTTTTCATTGAAATGCAATTTCAAAAAGCCGAAAAGTGAATTTATTAATAGCTTTAGGTGTCTTAAAATGACGTTTTTTAATGAAATTTCAATATTTGTTTTTATATACCAAATATTTCATTAGTTGTGAAAACCTGTTTTAATAAAAAATTTAAACTTCTAAAATTACGCTTTTTCTTAAATTTTCACATTACAAATTTAAACTCTTAAAAGTTCTGTTTTTCCTAAATTTCAACATTTGAAATATTTGGTAAATCTCCTAAAATTGAGTTTTTAAAGGTATTTTAAGCATTGTGAAAAAATATGTTCATTGATATGCAATTTCAAAAAGCTGAAAAGTGAATTTGTTAAGTTTTAGGTGTCTTAAAGTGACGTTTGTAATGAAATTTCAATATTAGTTTTTATATACCAAATATTTCATTAGTTTTGAAAGCCTGTTTTAACAAAAAATTTTAACTTCTAAAATTACGCTTTTTCTTAAATTTTCACATTACAAATTTAGAACTCTTAAAAGTACGATTTTTCCTAAATTTCAACATTTGAAATTATTTGGTATTCTTAAAATTGAGTTTTTAACGGTATTTTCAGCATTTGAAAATATAATGTGTTTCATTGAAATGCAATTTTAAAAAAAAAGTAAAAAGCGAATTTATTAATAGTTTTAGGTGTCTTAAATTGACGTTTTTTAATGAAATTTCAATATTTGTTTTTATATACCAAATATTTCATTAGTTGTGAAAACCTGTTTTAATAAAAAAATTTAACTTGTTAAATTACTCTTTTTTCTTATATTTTTTCACATTACCAATTTAGAATCTTAAAGTACGATTTCTCTGTCAAGCGCACTGCCTTAAATTATGGTGGTTGTTCTTAAAATTGAGTTTTTTAACGGGATTTTCAGCATTTGAAAAAATAATGTTTCATTGAAATGCAATTTCAAAAAGCAGAAAAGAGAATTTATTAATAGTTTTAGGTGTCTTAAATTGACGTTTTTTAATGAAATTTCAATATTTGTTTTTATATACCAAATATTTCATTAGTTGTGAAAACCTGTTTTAATAAAAAATTTTAACTTCTAAAATTACGCTTTTTCTTAAATTTTCACATTACAAATTTAGAACTCTTAAAAGTACGATTTTTCCTAAATTTCAACATTTGAAATTATTTTGTAATTCTTAAAATTGAGTTTTTAACGGTATTTTCAGCATTTGAAAAAATAATGTGTTGCATTGAAATGCAATTTCAAAAAGCAGAAAAGAGAATTTATTAATAGTTTTAGGTGTCTTAAATTGACGTTTTTTAATGAAATTTCATATATACCAAAATTTTATATACCAAATATTTCATTAGTTGTGAAAACCTGTTTTAATAAAAAATTTTAACTTCTAAAATTACGCATTTTCCTAAATTTTCACATTACAAATTTAGAACTCTTAAAAGTACGATTTTTCCTAAATTTCAACATTTGAAATTATTTGGTAAATCTTAAAATTGAGTTTTTAACGGTATTTTCAGCATTTGAAAAAATAATGTGTTTCATTGAAATACAATTTCAAAAAGCAGAAAAGTAGAATTTATTAATGGTGTTTTTAGGTGTTCTTAAATTGACGTTTTTTAATGAAATTTCAATATTTGTTTTTATATACCAAATATTTCATTAGTTGTGAAAACCTGTTTTAATAAAAAATTTTAACTTCTAAAATTACGCTTTTTCTTAAATTTTCACATTACAAATTTAGAACTCTTAAAATATCTATCAAATTTCAACATTTGAAATTATTTGGTAAATCTTAAAATTGAGTTTTTAACGGTATTTTCAGCATTTGAAAAAATAATGTGTTTCATTGAAATGCAATTTCAAAAAGCAGAAAAAATAATTTATTAATAGTTTTAGGTGTCTTAAATTGACGTTTTTTAATGAAATTTCAATATTTGTTCTTTATATACCAAAATATTTCATTAGTTTTAAAGCCTGTTTTAACAAAAAATTTACTCTTAAAATTCACGCTGGTTTCTTAAATTTTCACATGGTACAAATTTTATATCCTATAAATATTACGATATTTTTCCTAAATTTCAACATTTGAAAATTTATTGGGTAGATCGTAAAATGTGAGTTTTTAACGGTATTTTCAGCATGTGAAAAAAATAATGTGTTTCATTGAAATGCAATTTTAAAAAGCAGAAAAAAAAAGGCCGGGGGAAAAATTGTTTTTATATTAAATTAAATTTTTTAAAGGGGTTGGTTTTTTTTTTTAATTTATTATGGAGTGCATGTTTTTTTTTAAGAAATTTCAATATTTGTTTTTATATACCAAATATTTCATTAGTTGTGAAAACCTGTTTTAATAAAAAAATTTAACTTCTAAAATTACGCTTTTTCTTAAATTTTCACATTACAAATTTAGAATTCTTAAAAGTACGATTTTTCCTAAATTTCAACATTTGAAATTTATTGGTAATCTTAAAATTGAGTTAACGGTATTTTCAACAAAAAATAATGTATGTTTCATTGAAATGCAATTTCAAAAAGCTGAAAAGTAAATTTATTAATAGTTTTAGATGTCTTAAATTGACGTTTTTTAATGAAATTTCAATATTTGTTTTTATATACCAAATATTTCATTAGTTGTGAAAACCTGTTTTAATAAAAAATTTTAACTTCTAAAATTACGTTTTTTCTTAAATTTTCACATTACAAATTTAGAACTCTTAAAAGTACGATTTTTCCTAAATTTCAACATTTGAAATTATTTGGTAAATCTTAAAATTGAGTTTTTAACGGTATTTTCAGCATTTGAAAAAATAATGTGTTTCATTGAAATGCAATTTCAAAAAGCAGAAAAGAGAATTTATTAATAATTTTAGATGTCTTAAAAAAACAAATATTGAAATTTCATTAAAAAATGAAATTTCAATATTTGTTTTTATATACCAAATATTTCATTAGTTGTGAAAACCTGTTTTAATAAAAAAATTTCTTCTAAAATTACGCTTTTTCTTAAATTTTCACATTACAAATTTAGAACTCTTAAAAGTACGATTTTTCCTAAATTTCAACATTTGAAATTATTTGGTAAATCTTAAAATTGAGTTTTTAACGGTATTTTCAGCATTTGAAAAAATAATGTGTTTCATTGAAATGCAATTTCAAAAAGCAGAAAAAAGAATTTATTAATTGTTTTAGGTGTCTTAAATTGACGTTTTTTTAATGAAATTTCAATATTTGTTTTTATATACCAAATATTTCATTAGTTGTGAAAACCTGTTTTAATAAAAAATTTTAACTTCTAAAATTACGTTTTTTCTTAAATTTTCACATTACAAATTTAGAACTCTTAAAAGTACGATTTTTCCTAAATTTCAACATTTGAAATTATTTGGTAAATTTTTTAAAATTGAGTTTTTAACGGTATTTTCAGCATTTGAAAAAATAATGTGTTTCATTGAAATGCTATTTCAAAAAGCAGAAAAAAGAATTTATTAATAGTTTTAGGTGTCTTAAATTGACGTTTTTTAATGAAATTTCAATATTTGTTTTTATATACCAAATATTTCATTAATTGTGAAAACCTGTTTTAATAAAAAATTTTAACTTCTAAAATTACGCTTTTCCTTAAATTTTCACATTACAAATTTAGAACTCTTAAAAGTACGATTTTTCCTAAATTTCAACATTTGAAATTATTTGTTAAATCTTAAAATTGAGTTTTTAACGGTATTTTCAGCATTTGAAAAAATAATGTGTTTCATTGAAATGCAATTTCAAAAAGCAGAAAAGAGAATTTATTAATTGTTTTAGGTGTCTTAAATTGACGTTTTTTAATGAAATTTCAATATTTGTTTTTATATACTAAATATTTCAATAGTTGTGAAAACCTGTTTTAATAAAAAATTTTAACTTCTAAAATTACGCTTTTGCTTAAATTTTCACATTACAAATTTAGAACTCTTAAAAGTACGATTTTTCCTAAATTTCAACATTTGAAATTATTTGGTAATTCTTAAAATTGAGTTTTATTTTTGAAAAAATAATGTTTTTCATTGAAATGCAATTTCAAAAGCAGACGAAAAAGCGAATTTATTAATAATAGTTTTAGGTGTCTTAAATTGCGTTTTTTATGAAATTTCAATATTTTGTTTTTATATACCAAATATTTCATTAGTTGTGAAAACCTGTTTTAATAAAAATTTTACTTCTAAAATTACGCTTTTTCTTAAATTTTCACATTACAAATTTAGAACTCTTAAAAGTACGATTTTTCCTAAATTTCAACATTTGAAATTATTTGGTAATTCTAAAAATTGAGTTTTTAACGGTATTTTCAGCATTTGAAAAAAATAATGTGTTTCATTGAAATGCAATTTCAAAAAGCAGAAAAGCGAATTTATTAATAGTTTTAGGTGTCTTAAATTGACGTTTTTTAATGAAATTTCAATATTTGTTTTTATATACCAAATATTTCATTAGTTGTGAAAACCTGTTTTTAATAAAAAATTTTAACTTCTAAAATTACGCTTTTTCTTAAATTTTCACATTACAAATTTAGAACTCTTAAAAGTACGATTTTTGCTAAATTTCAACATTTGAAATTATTTGGTAAATCTTAAAATTGAGTTTTTAACGGTATTTTCAGCATTTGAAAAAATAATGTGTTTCATTGAAATGCAATTTCAAAAAGCTGAAAAGTGAATTTATTAATAGTTTTAGATGTCTTAAATTGACGTTTTTTAATGAAATTTCAATATTTGTTTTTATATACCAATATTTCATTAGTTTTGAAAATTGGTTTTAATAAAAAATTTACTTCTAAAATTACGCTTTTTCTTAAATTTTCACATTACAAATTTAGAACTCTTAAAAGTACGATTTTTCCTAAATTTCAACATTTGAAATTATTTGGCAAATCTTAAAATTGAGTTATTAACGGTATTTTCAGCATTTGAAAAAATAATGTGTTTCATTGAAATGCAATTTCAAAAAGCAGAAAAGTGATTTTATTAATAGTGTTAGGTATCTTAAATTGACGTTTTTTAATGAAATTTCAATATTTGTTTTTATATACCAAATATTTCATTAGTTGTGAAAACCTGTTTTAATAAAAAAATTAACTTCTAAAATTACGCTTTTTCTTAAATTTTCACATTACAAATTTAGAACTCTTAAAAGTACGATTTTTTCTAAATTTCAACATTTGAAATTATTTGGTAAATCTTAAAATTGAGTTTTTAACGGTATTTTCAGCATTTGAAAAAATAATGTGTTTCATTGAAATGCAATTTCAAAAAGCAGAAAAGAGAATTTATTAATTGTTTTAGGTGTCTTAAATTGACGTTTTTTAATGAAATTTCAATATTTGTTTTTATATACCAAATATTTCATTAGTTGTGAAAACCTGTTTTAATTAAATATTTTAACTTCTCAAATTTTCACATTACAAATTTAAAAAAAATTAAATATATTTTTTTTCTAAATTTCAACATTTAAAATTATTTGGTAATTCTTAAAATTGAGTTTTTAACGGTATTTTCAGCATTTGAAAAAATAATGTGTTTCATTGAAATGCAATTTCAAAAAGCAGAAAAGTGATTTTATTAATAGTGTTAGGTATCTTAAATTGACGTTTTTTAATGAAATTTCAATATTTGTTTTTATATACCAAATATTTCATTAGTTGTGAAAACCTGTTTTAATAAAAATTTTAACTTCTAAAATTACGCTTTTTCTTAAATTTTCACATTACAAATTTAGAACTCTTAAAAGTACGATTTTTCCTAAATTTCAACATTTGAAATTATTTGGTAAATCTTAAAATTGAGTATTTAACGGTATTTTCAGCATTTGAAAAAATAATGTGTTATTGAAATGCAATTTTCAAAAAGCAAGAAGAAGAGAATTTATAATGTTGGTTTTTGGGTGTCCTAAAATTGACGTTTTTTATGAAATTTCAATTAATTTGTTTTTATATACCACAATATTTCATTAGTTGTGAAATCTGCAATTAATTTATATTTTAAATTCTTCAAAATTTTCACTTTACGAATTTAGAACTCTTTTAAAAGTACGATTTTTCCTAAATTTCAACATTTGAAATTATTTGGTAAATCTTAAAATTGAGTTTTTAACGGTATTTTCAGCATTTGAAAAAATAATATGTTTCATTGAAATGCAATTTCAAAAAGCTGAAAAGAGAATTTATTAATAGTTTTAGATGTCTTAAATTGACGTTTTTTAATGAAAAACCTGTTTTTTATTAACTTCTAAAATTACGCTTTTTCTAAAATCTTTTTCATAAAAATTTTAACTTCTAAATTACGCTTTTTCTTAAATTTTCACATTACAAATTTAGAACTCTTAAAAGTACGATTTTTCCTAAATTTCAACATTTGAAATTATTTGGTAAATCTTAAAATTGAGTTTTTAACGGTATTTTCAGCATTTGAAAAAATAATGTGTTTCATTGAAATGCAATTTCAAAAAGCAGAAAAGAGAATTTATTAATTGTTTTAGGTGTCTTAAATTGACGTTTTTTAATGAAATTTCAATATTTGTTTTTATATACCAAATATTTCATTAGTTCGTGAAAACCTGTTTTTAAAAAAAATTTTAAACTTCTAAAATTACGCTTTTTCTTAAATTTTCACATTACAAATTTAGAACTCTTAAAAGTACGATTTTTCCTAAATTTCAACATTTGAAATTATTTGGTAAATCTTAAAATTGAGTTTTTAACGGTATTTTCAGCATTTGAAAAAATAATGTGTTTCATTGAAATGCAATTTCAAAAAGCTGAAAAGTGAATTTATTAATAGTTTTAGGTGTCTTAAATTGACGTTTTTTAATGAAATTTCAATATTTGTTTTTATATACCAAATATTTCATTAGTTTTGAAAACCTGTTTTAATAAAAAAATTTAACTTCTAAAATTACGCTTTTTCTTAAATTTTCACATTACAAATTTAGAACTCTTAAAAGTACGATTTTTCCTAAATTTCAACATTTGAAATTATTTGGTAAATCTTAAAATTGAGTTTTTAACGGTATTTTCAGCATTTGAAAAAATAATGTGTTTCATTGAAATGCAATTTCAAAAAGCAGAAAAGTGATTTTATTAATAGTGTTAGGTGTCTTAAATTGACGTTTTTTAATGAAATTTAAATATTTTTTTTTATATACCAAATATTTCATTAGTTGTGAAAACCTGTTTAATAAAAAATTTTAACTTCTAAAATTACGCTTTTTCTTAAATTTTCACATTACAAATTTAGAACTCTTAAAAGTACGATTTTTCCTAAATTTCAACATTTGAAATTATTTGGTAATTCTTAAAATTGAGTTTTTAACGGTATTTTCAGCATTTGAAAAAATAATGTGTTTCATTGAAATGCAATTTCAAAAAGCAGAAAAGTGAATTTATTAATAGTTTTAGGTGTCTTAAATTGATGTTTTTTAATGAAATTTCAATATTTGTTTTTATATACCAAATATTTCATTAGTTGTGAAAACCTGTTTTAATAAAAAAATTTAACTTCTAAAATTACGATTTTTCTTAAATTTTCACATTACAAATTTAGAACTCTTAAAAGTAAAATTAAATTCCCAAACCACGTACGTACCAAGTTATAAGAGCTACAATCTTTCTGCTTTAATAAAAATTTTCGAAAGAATTGCATTATTTTTTAACTTTTTAACGATCTAATATTGGTTTATGTTTTTAAACGGCCCACATCCAGATATGCTGTCGCTCTTGCTTAGGAAATGCTTTATTAAAAACAAATATAAATAAATTCCCATCCAGATATGCTAGACAAGTAAAAGAGTAAAAATAAAGCTTCTTTAATTAAATTTTCCAAAAAAAACTCCATTATTTTTAAAAAAAATTTAGCGACCTTATTAAGGTCCATAAATTGAAACGTCTAACATCAAGATATGTTGGCTCTCTTATGTAGGACTTGCTATATGATATAAAATTCTAAATAAATTCCCAAACACCGTAGGTACAAAGTTATAGGAGTTACAATCTTTTTACTTTATTCAATTTTCCGAAATTTTTTCTCATTCTTACTTTTAAAACGACCTTAAATTATGTCGTTTAAAAATGAGCCGGCCTAATGCATATTATTTTAAGATATGTTGGCTTCTCTTACAATGGGAATGCTTTATAAAACAAAAGTAAAATTAAATTCCCAAACCACGTACGTACCAAGTTATAAGAGCTACAATCTTTCTGCTTTAATAAAATTTTCAGAAAGAAATGCATTATTTTTTAACTTTTTAACGATCTAATATTGGTCTATGTTTTTAAACGGCCCACATCCAGATATGCTGTCTTTCTTGCTTAGGAAATGCTTTATAAAATACAAAATAAATAAATTCCCAAACCCCGTAGGTGCAAAGGTAAAAGAGTTAAAATAAAGCTTCTTTAATCAAATTTTCCAAAAAAAAACAACATTATTTTTAAAACATTTTAGCGACCTAATTAAGGTGCATAAAATGAAACGGCTCACATCAAGATATGTTGGCTCTCTTATATAGGACGTGTTATATGAAATAAAATTCTAAATAAGTTACCAAACACCGTAGGTACAAAGTTACAAAAGTTACAATCTTGTTCTATTATTCAAATTTTCCGAAATTTTTTCTCAATTCTTAACTTTTAAACGACTTAAATTATGTCTTTAAAATGAGCCGGCCTACATTCAGATATGTTGGCTCTCTTACAAGTGAGATGCTTTATAAAACAAAAGTAAAATTAAATTCCCAAACCACGTACGTACCAAGTTATAAGAGCTACAATCTTGCTGCTTTAATAAAATTTTTCGAAAGAATTGCATTATTTTTTAACTTTTTAACGATCTAATATTCGTCTATGTTTTTAAACAGCCCACATCCAGATATGCTGTCTCTCTTGCTTAGGAAATGCTTTATAAAAAACAAATATAAATAAATTCCCAAACCCGTTGGTAATAAGGTAAAAGAATTAAAATAAAGCTTCTTTAATTAAATTTTTCAAAAAAAAAAAATCTCCATTATTTTTAAAACATTTTAGCGACCTAATTATGGTCCATAAAATAAAACGGCCCACATCAAGATATGTTGGCTCTCTTATTCAGGACTTGCTTTATGAAATAAAATTCTAAATAAATTCCCAAACCCCGTAGGTATTAAGTTACAAGAATTACAATCTTGTTCCTTTATTCAAATTTTCTGAAATTTTTTCTCAATTCTTAACTTTTAAACGACTTAAATTATGTATTTAAAATGAGCCAACCTACATCCAGATATGTGGCTCTCTTACATTAGAGATGCTTTAAACAAAAATAAAATACATCTACAAACCAAGGTACGTACCCAGTTTAATAAGTGCTGCCCTCTTACGGCTTTAATAGTAAAATTTTAATGAAAGATTGCATTATTTTTTAAAGCTTTTTACGATCTAATATTTGCTATGTTTTTAAACAACGGACCAATCCAGATGATGCTGTCTCTCTTGCTAGGCAAATGCCTTTATAAAAAAACAAATTAAATAAATTCCAAAACCGTAGTGCAAAGGTAAAAGAGTTAAAATAAAGCTTCTTTGATCAAATTTTCCAAAAAAAACTCCATAATTTTTAAAACATTTTAGCGACCTAATTAAGGTCCATAAAATAAAACGGCCCACGTCAAGGTAAGTTGGCTCTCTTATTTACTACGTGCTATATGAAATAAAATTCTAAATAAATTCCCAAACCCCGTAGGTACTAAGTTAAAGAATTACAATATTGTTCCTTTATTCAAATTTTCCGAAATTTTTTCTCAATTTTTAACTTTTAAACGACTTAAATTATGTCTTTAAAATTAGCCGGCCTATATCCAGATATGTTGGCTCTCTTACAAGTGAGATGCTTTATAAAACAAAAGTAAAATTAAATTCCCAAACCACGTACGTACCATGTTATAAGAGCTACAATCTTGCTGCTTTAATAAAATAATAAATTCCCAAACCCTGTAGGTACAAAGTTACAAGAGTTACAATCTTGCTCCTTTGTTCAAGTTTTCCGAAATTATTTCTCAATTCTTAACTTTTAAACGAGTTAAATTAGGTCTTTAAAATGAACCGGCCTGCATCCAGATATGTTGGCTCTTTTACATGGAAGACGTTTTATAAAACAAAAGTAAAATTTAAATTCCCAAACGCACGTACGTAACCGCAAGTTATAAGAGGTACAATCTTGCTACTTTAATAAAATTTTCCGAAACAATAGCATAATTTTTTAACTTTTTAACGACCTAAAATTGGTCTATGTTTTAAAACAGGCTGCATCCAGATATGCTGCCTCTCTTGCTTAGGAAATGCTTTATAAAAAACAAATAAATAAATTCCCAAACCCCGTAGGTGCAAAGGTAAAAGAGTTAAAATAAAGCTTCTTTAATCAAATTTCCAAAAAAAAACTCCATTATTTTTAAAACATTTTAGCGACCTAATTAAGGTCCATAAAATGAAACGGCCCACATCAAGGTAAGTTGGCTCTCTTATTTACTACATGCTATATGAAATAAAATTCTAAATAAATTCCAAACCCCGTAGGTAACTAAGGGACATAATTACGATACTTGTTCTTTATTCAAAATTTTCGCGAAATTTTTCTGCAATTCTTAACTTTTAACGAATTAAATTAGTCTTTAAAATTAGCCGGCCTATATCCAGATATGTTGGCTTTCTTACAAGTGAGATGCGTTATAAAACAAAAGTAAAATTAAATTCCCAAACCACGTATGTACCACAATGTTATACTCCCGGTACAATATGAAACCTTTAACTAAATTTTCAAAATTCAATCCATTTTTTAAAAACATTTTAACGACCTAATTGGTCTATGTTTTTAAACGGGCCACATCAGATATGCTGTCCTCTTCTTGGCTTTGGAAATACTTTAATAAACAACAAATATAAGTATATATTCCAATTTCGGCAGTGCAAATGTTAGGAATGAAAATACTGCTTCTATAATCAAATTTAAAAAAACTCCATTATTTTAAAACTTTTAGCGACCTAATTATGGTCCATAAATTTAAACGGCCCACACAAGATATGTTTGCTCTCTTATTCAGGACTTGCTTTATGCAAAAAAAATTTTTCTAAATTAATTCCCAACGCCAGTAGGTATTAAGTAGAAGAATTTTACAATCTTGTCCTTTATTCAAATTTTCCAGAAATTTTTTCTCATTCTTAAAAAAACTTTTAAACGACTTAAATTGTCTTAAAATGAGCCGGCCCTACATCCAGATATGTTGGCTCTCTTACATCGGAAAATGCTTTATAAAACAAAACTAAAATTAAATTCCAAACTACGTACGTACCAAGTTATAAAAGCTAAATCTTTCTGCTTTAATAAAATTTTCCGAAAGAATTGCATTATTTTTAACTTTTTAAGATCTAATATTTTTCTATGTTTTTAAACGGCCCACCCCAGATATGCCCGGTCGTCTTGCCGTAGGATATATGCTTATATAAAAAAACAAATATAATAAAATTCCCAAACCCCGTAAGTGCAAAAGTAAATGAATTAAAATAAAGATTCTTTAATCAAATTTTCCAAAAAAAAACTCAATTATTTTTAAAAATATTTTTAGCGACCTAATTAAGGTTCAAAAATTTAAACGTCCAACATCATGATATGTTGGCTCTCTTTTATGTAGGACGTGCCATATGATATAAAATTCTAAATAAATTCCCAAATGTAGGTACAAAGTTATAAGTGTTACAATCTTTTTCCTTTATTCAAATTTTACTTGACACCTTCTCAATCTTAACTTTTAAACGACTTAAATTATGTCTTTAAAATTAGCCGGCCTATATCCAGATATGTTGGCTCTCTTACAAGTGAGATGCTTTATAAAACAAAAGTAAAATTAAATTCCCAAACCACGTACGTACCAAGTTATAAGAGCTACAATCTTGCTGCTTTAATAAAATTTTCCGAAAGAATTGCATTATTTTTTAACTTTTTAACGATCTAATATTGGTCTATGTTTTTAAACGGCCCACATCCAGATATGCTGTCTCTCTTGCTTAGGAAATACTTTATAAAAAAAATATAAATAAATTCAAACCCCGTAGGTGAAAGGTAAAAGAGTTAAATAAACGCTTCTTTAATCAATTTCCAAGAAAAACAATTATTTTAAACATTTTAGCGACCGTTATTAAGGTGCAATAACATGAAAACGGCTCACATCAGATATGTTGGCTCTCTTATTTAGGACGTGTTATATGAAATAAAATTCTAAATAAGTTACCAAACACCGTAGGTACAAAGTTACAAAAGTTACAATCTTGTTCTATTATTCAAATTTTCCGAAATTTTTTCTCAATTCTTAACTTTTAAACGACTTAAATTATGTCTTTAAAATGAGCCGGCCTACATCCAGATATGTTGGCTCTCTTACATGGGAGATGCTTTATAAACAAAAGTAAAATTAATTCCCAAACCGACGTACGTACCAAGTTATAAGAGCTACAATCTTGCTGCTTTAATAAAAAATTTCGAAAGAATTGCATTATTTTTTAACTTTTTAACGATCTAATATTGGTCTATGTTTTTTACACATGCAGATATGCTATCTCTCTTGCTTAGGAAATGCTTTATAAAAACAAATATAAATAAATTCCCAAACCCCGTAGGTGCAAAGGTAAAAGAGTTAAAATAAAGCTTCTTTAATTGAATTTTTCAAAAAAAAATCTCCATTATTTTTAAAACATTTTAGCGACCTAATTATGGTCCATAAAATAAAACGGCCCACATCAAGATATGTTGGCTCTCTTATCTAGGACGTAAATTTTCAAGAAAAAAAATTCTAAATAAATTCCCAAACCCCGTAGGTATCAAGTTACAAGAATTACAATCATGTTCCTTTATTCAAATTTTCCGAATTTTTTTCTCAATTCTTAACTTTTAAACGCCTTAAATTATGTCTTTAAAATGAGCCGGCCTACATTCAGATATGTTGGCTCTCTTAGCGACCTAATTATGATCCATAAATAAAAATAAAGCCCAACCACCCACGTACCAAGTTATAAGAGCTACAATCTTGCTGCTTTAATAAAAATTTTCGAAAGAATTGCATTATTTTTTAACTTTTTAACGATCTAATATTGGTCTATGTTTTTAAACGGCCCACATCCAGATATGCTGTCTCTCTTGCTTAGGAAATACTTTATAAAAAACAAATATAAATAAATTCCCAAACCCCGTATATGCAAAGGTAAAAGAGTTAAAATAAAGCTTCTTTAATCAAATTTAAAAAAAAAAAAAAAAAATCCATTATTTTTAAAACATTTTCGCGACCTAATTATGGTCCATAAAATAAAACGGCCCACATCAAGATATGTTAGCTTTCTTATTCAGGACTTGCTTTATGAAATAAAATTCTAAATAAATTCCCAAACCCCGTAGGTATTAAGTTAGAAGAATTACAATCTTGTTCCTTTATTCAAATTTTCCGATTTTTTTTCTCAATTCTTAACTTTTAAACGACTTAAATTGTCTTTAAAATGAGCCGGCCTACATCCAAATATGTTGGCTCTCTTACATGGGAGATGCTTTATAAAACAAAAGTAAAATTAAATTTCCAAACCACGTACGTACCAAGTTATAAGAGCTACAATCTTGCTGCTTTAATAAAATTTTTCGAAAGAATTGCATTATTTTTTAACTTTTTAACGATCTAATATTGGTCAATGTTTTTAAACGGCCCACATCCAGATATGCTGTCTCTCTTGCTTAGGAAATACTTTATAAAAAACAAATATAAATAAATTCCCAAACCCCGTTGGTGCAAAGGTAAAAGAGTTAAAATAAAGCTTCTTTAATTGAATTTTTCAAAAAAAAAATCTCCATTATTTTTAAAACATTTTAGCGACCTAAAGATGTTACTTAAAATAAAACGGCCCACATCAAGATATGTTGGCTCTCTTATTCAGGACTTGTTTTTAGAAAAAAAATTCTAAATAAATTCCCAAACCCCGTAGGTATCAAGTTAAAAGAATTACAATCATGTTCCTTTATTCAAATTTTCCGAATTTTTTTTCTCAATTCTTAACTTTTAAACGCCTTAAATTATGTCTTTAAAATGAGCCGGCCTACATTCAGATATGTTGGCTCTCTTACATGGGAGATGCTTTATAAAACAAAAGTAAAATTAAATTTCCAAACCACGTACGTACCAAGTTATAAGAGCTACAATCTTGCTGCTTTAATAAAATTTTCGAAAGAATTGCATTATTTTTTAACTTTTTAACGATCTAATATTGGTCAATGTTTTTAAACAGCCCACATCCAGATATACTTTCGCATTTATAAAAATCAAATATTAATTATGAGACATCCCAAACCCCGTATATGCAAAGGTAAAAGAGTTAAAATAAAGCTTCTTTAATCAAAATTTAAAAAAAAAAAAATCCATTATTTTTAAAACATTTTCGCGACCTAATTATGGTCCCATAAAATGAAAACGGCCCCACCATATCAAAGATATGTTTAGCTTTTTTCTTATTCAGGTC
This sequence comes from Trachelipus rathkii, assembly GCA_015478945.1. Classification (NCBI taxonomy): domain Eukaryota; kingdom Metazoa; phylum Arthropoda; class Malacostraca; order Isopoda; family Trachelipodidae; genus Trachelipus; species Trachelipus rathkii. Next base: position 6,394 of record JABUQX010044217.1, on the reverse strand, counting down.
TTGCTTTAAAAAAAAAAAATTCAAAATAAATCCCCAAACCCCGCAGGTATTAAATTTAAAAGAAATAACAATCTTGTCCTTTTTTCAAATTTTTCGAATTTTTTTCTCAATCTTAACTTTTAAACGACTTAAATTGTCTTTAAAATGAACCGGCCTACATCCAAATATGTTGGCTCTCTTACATGGGAGATGCTTTATAAAACAAAAGTAAAATTAAATTTCCAAACCACGTACGTACCAAGTTATAAGAGCTACAATCTTGCTGCTTTAATAAAATTTTTCGAAAGAATTGCATTATTTTTTAACTTTTTAACGATCTAATATTGGTCTATGTTTTTAAACGGCCCACATCCAGATATGCTGTCTCTCTTGCTTAGGAAATGCTTTATAAAAACAAATATAAATAAATTCCAAACCCCGTTGGTGCAAAGGTAAAGGAGTTAAAATAAAGCTTCTTTAATTGAATTTTTCAAAAAAAAAAATCTCCATTATTTTTAAAACATTTTAGCGACCTAATTATGGTCCATAAATAAAACGGCCCACATCAAGATATGTTGGCTCTCTTATTCAGGACTTGCTTTATGAAAAAAATTCTAAATAAATTCCCAAACCCCGTAGGTATCAAGTTACAAGAATTACAATCATGTTCCTTTATTCAAATTTTCCGAATTTTTTCTCAATTCTTAACTTTTAAACGCCTTAAATTATTTTTTTAAAATTGAGGCCTGCCTACATAAGTATGTTGGCCTCCTTACATGGGACGAGTGCTTAATAAAACAAAAAGTAAAAAACTATTTCTTACCTATAGCAAACCAAGTTTAAAGAGCTACATGCTTGCTGCCTTTAATAAAAAATTTCGAAAAAATTTGCATTATTTTTTTAACTTTTTAACGATCTAATATTGGTCAATGTTTTTAAACAGCCCACATCCAGATTTGCTGTCTCTCTTGCTTAGGAAATACTTTATAAAAAACAAATATAAATAAATTCCCAAACCCCGTATATGCAAAGGTAAAAGAGTTAAAATAAAGCTTCTTTAATCAAATTTTTCAAAAAAAAAAAAAAAATCCATTATTTTTAAAACATTTTCGCGACCTAATTATGGTCCATAAAATAAAACGGCCCACATAAAGATATGCTCTTATTCAAGACTTGCTTTATGAAATAAAATTCTAAATAAATTCCCAAACCCCGTAGGTATTAAGTTAGAAGAATTACAATCTTGTTCCTTTATTCAAATTTTCCGAATTTTTTTCTCAATTCTTAACTTTTAAACGACTTAAATTGTCTTTAAAATGAGCCGGCCTACATCCAGATATGTTGGCTCTCTTACATGGGAGATGCTTTATAAAACAAAAGTAAAATTAAATTCCCAAACCACGTACGTACCAAGTTATAAGAGCTACAATCTTTCTGCTTTAATAAAATTTTCCGAAAGAAATGCATTATTTTTTAACTTTTTAACGATCTAATATTGGTCTATGTTTTCTTAAACAGCCCAACATCCAGATATCTGTCTTTCTGCTTGCTTTCTTTATAAAATACAAAAATAAATAAATTCCCAAACCCCGTAGGTGCAAAGGTAAAAGAGTTAAAATAAAGCTTCTTTAATCAAATTTTCCAAAAAAAAAACTACATTATTTTTAAAACATTTTAGCGACCTAATTAAGGTGCATAAAATGAAACGGCTCACATCAAGATATGTTGGCTCTCTATTTTGACGTGTTTATAATGAAATAAAATTTTAAATAAGTTACAAAACACCGTAGGTACAAAGTTACAAAAGTTACAATCTTGTTCTATTATTCAAATTTCCGAAATTTTTTTCTCAATTCTTAACTTTTAAACGACTTAAATTATGTCTTTAAAATGAGCCGGCCTACATCCAGATATGTTGGCTCTCTTACAAGTGAGATGCTTTATAAAACAAAAGTAAAATTAAATTCCCAAACCACGTACGTACCAAGTTATAAGAGCTACAATCTTGCTGCTTTAATAAAAATTTTTCGAAAGAATTGCATTATTTTTTAACTTTTTAACGATCTAATATTGGTCTATGTTTTTAAACGGCCCACATCCAGATATGCTGTCTCTTTTGCTTAGGAAATGCTTTATAAAAAACAAATATAAATAAATTCCTAAACCCCGTTGGTGCAAAGGTAAAAGAGTTAAAATAAAGCTTCTTTAATTAAATTTTTCCAAAAAAAAATCTCCATTATTTTTAAAACAATTTAGCGACCTAATTATGGTCCATAAAATAAAACGGCCCACATCAAGATATGTTGGCTCTCTTATTCAGGACTTGTTTTCAGAAAAAAAATTCTAAATAAATTCCAAAACCCCGTAGGTATAGAGTTACAAGAATTACAATCATGTTCCTTTATTCAAATTTTCCGAATTTTTTTCTCAATTCTTAACTTTTAAACGCCTTAAATTATGTCTTTAAAATGAGCCGGCCTACATTCAGATATGTTGGCTCTCTTACATGGGAGATGCTTTATAAAACAAAAGTAAAATTAAATTTCCAAACCACGTACGTACCAAGTTATAAGAGCTACAATCTTGCTGCTTTAATAAAAATTTTCGAAAGAATTGCATTATTTTTTAACTTTTTAACGATCTAATATTGGTCAATGTTTTTAAACGGCCCACATCCAGATATGCTGTCTTTCTTGCTTAGGAAATGTTTTATAAAATACAAATATAAATAAATTCCCAAACCCCGTAGGTGCAAAGGTAAAAGAGTTAAAATAAAGCTTCTTTAATCAAATTTTTCCAAAAAAAAACTCCATTATTTTTAAAACATTTTCGCGACCTAATTATGGTCCATAAAATAAAACGGCAAACATCAAGATATATTAGCTTTCTTATTCAGGACTTGCTTTATGAAATAAATTTCTAAATATATTTCCAACCCATAGGTTTTAGTTAGAAGATTACAATCTTAGTTCCTTTATTCACATTTTCCGGAATTTTTTTTTCTCATTCTTAACTTTTAAACGACTTAAATTGTCTTTAAAATGAGCCGGCCTACATCCAGATATGTTGGCTCTCTTACATGGGAGATGCTTTATAAAACAAAAGTAACAATTAATTCCCAAACCACGTACGTACCAAGTTATAAGAGCTACAATCTTTCTGCTTTAATAAAATTTTCCGAAAGAAATGCATTATTTTTTAACTTTTTAACGATCTAATATTGGTCTATGTTTTTAAACGGCCCACATCCAGATATGCTGTCTTTCTTGCTTAAGAAATGTTTTAAAAATACAAATATAAATAAATTCCCAATCCCCGTAGGTGCAAAGGTAAAAGAGTTAAAATAAAGCTTCTTTAATCAAATTTTCCAAAAAAAACTACATTATTTTTAAAACATTTTAGCGACCTAATTAAGGTGCATAAAATGAAACGGCTCACATCAAGATATGTTGGCTCTCTTATTTAGGACGTGTTATATGAAATAAAATTCTAAATAAGTTACCAAACACCGTAGGTACAAAGTTACAAAAGTTACAATCTTGTTCTATTATTCAAATTTTCCGAAATTTTTTCTCAATTCTTAACTTTTAAACGACTTAAATTATGTCTTTAAAATGAGCCGGCCTACATCCAGATATGTTGGCTCTCTTACAAGTGAGATGCTTTATAAAACAAAAGTAAAATTAAATTCCCAAACCACGTACGTACCAAGTTATAAGAGCTACAATCTTGCTGCTTTAATAAAAATTTTCGAAAGAATTGCATTATTTTTTAACTTTTTAACGATCTAATATTGGTCTATGTTTTTAAACGGCCCACATCCAGATATGCTGTCTCTCTTGCTTAGGAAATGCTTTATAAAAAAACAAATATAAATAAATTCCCAAACCCCGTAGGTGCAAAGGTAAAAGAGTTAAAATAAAGCTTCTTTAATAAAATTTTCAAGACCTAATTATGGTCCATAAAATAAAACGGCCCACATCAAGATATGTTGGCTCTCTTATTCAGGACTTGTTTTCAGAAAAAAAAATTCTAAATAAATTCTCAAACCCCGTAGGTATAGAGTTACAAGAATTACAATCATGTTCCTTTATTCAAATTTTCCGAATTTTTTTCTCAATTCTTAACTTTTAAACGCCTTAAATTATGTCTTTAAAATGAGCCGGCCTACATTCAGATATGTTGGCTCTCTTACATGGGAGATGCTTTATAAAATTTCCAAACCACGTACGTACCAAGTTATAAGAGCTACAATCTTGCTGCTTTAATAAAAATTTTCGAAAGAATGCATTAAATTTAAGCTTTTAACGATTATATTGGTCAATGGTTTTTAAACAGCCGCACATCCAGATATGCCTGTCTGCTCTTGCTTAGGAAATACTTTATAAAAAACAATATAATAAATTCCAAACTACGTATATTGCAAAGTAAAAGAGTTAAACATTAAAGATCTCTTTATCAAATTTTTTCAAAAAAAAAAAACCCTTTATTTTTAAAACATTTTCGCGACCTAATTATGGTCCATAAAATAAAACGGCCCACATCAAGATATGTTAGCTTTCTTATTCAGGACTTGCTTTATGAAATAAAATTCTAAATAAATTCCCAAACCCGTAGGTATTAAGTTAGAGGAATTACAATCTTGTTCCTTTATTCAAATTTCCGAATTTTTTATCAATTCCTTAAGCTTTTAAACGACTTAAATTGTACTTTAAAATGAGCCGGCCTACATCCAGATATGCTGGCTCTCTACTGGGAGATGCTTTAAAAAAAAAAGTAAAATTAAATTCCCAAACCACGTACGTAGCCAAGTTAGAAGAGCTACGTACAATCTTTCTTGCTTTAAATAAACTTTTCCGAAAGAATGGCATTATTTTTTAACCGATTTTAACGATCTAATATTGTCTAGTGTTTTTTAAAAACGGCCGCACATCCAGAATGCCTGTCTTTCTTGGCTTCGAAATGTTTATAAAATACAAAATATCAAATAAATTCCCAAACCCCGTAGGTGAAAGCGTCAAGAGTTAAAATAAAGCTTTCTTTAATCACAAGATTTTCCAAAAAAAAATAAACTACATAATTTTAAAACATTTAGCGACCCTAATTAAGGTTGCAAATAAATGAAACGGCTCACATCAAGGATATAGTTGGCTCCTCTTATATTAGGAGTGTATAATGATCAATTCCTAAATAAGTTACACAAACACCGTAATGGTACAAAGTTACAAACACGTTACAATTTGTTCTATTATTCAATTTTCCCCGAATTTTTTTCTCCTACAATTTCTCGTCTTAACTTTTTTATAAACGACTTAAATTATGTCTTTAAAAAAAAAATGAGCCGGCCCTAAACTATGCAATTCCAGAATATGTTGCCCACTCCTCCTCTCTCTTACATGGAGATGCTTATTAAAACAAAGTAAAAATTAAATTCCACCAATCGAAACCATCACGGCGGTACGTACCACTCAACAGTTATTATTAAAATATTAAGAGGGAGCTACAATCCTTGCTGCTATTTACAATATCAATTTTAAAAAATTTCGAAAGAATAAAACCAACTTTTTACTACGATATTTCCACTTCGGTCTATTAAATATTGGTCTAATGTTTTTTTTAAAAAGCGGCCCCAGCATCCATTGACTGTCTCTCATTTTAGCCTGCTTAGGACATGCTTTATAAAAAACAAATGAATAAATAATTCCCAAACCGTTGGTGCACAAGGTAAAAGAGTTAATAAAGCTTCTCTTTAATTGAATTTTTTTTCAAAAAAAAAAATCTCTGATTATTTTTTATACAACACTTTTAAGAGAACTAATTAATGTCCACATCAATAGATTGCGGGGCTCACATTAATATTGTGGGATCACTTATTCAGGACTTGTTGTTGAGAAAAAAATTCTAAATATAATTCCCAAAACCCGTTGGTATACACCAAGTTAACCAAAAGAATTAACAATATTGTACGCTTTATTCAAAATTTTCACGAATGTTTTTTTTTTCTCAATTCATCAACTTTTTTTTTAAAAACCGAGCCTTAAATTATGTCTTTAAAAATGACCGGCCACTATCCTAACAGATTCAGATATGTTGGCTCTTACTTTTTTACAAGGAAGAATTGCTTTAATTAACAAACAGAAGTAAAAAGTAAAATTTTCCATTTCTTCCCGCCCCCCTTCCATCCCCCTGCCTCCCTTTTCCCCCCATAAAACCACGGTACGTAGTACACGAGCCAAGTTCATAAGGCTACAATCTTGCTGGCTTTAATAAACTTTCCCGAAAGAATTGCATTATTTTTTTTTTTTTTTTTTTTATTTTTTTTTTTTTTTTTTTTTTTTTATTTTTTTTTTTTTTTTTTTTTTATTATATATTTTTTTTTGTTTTTTTTATTTTTTTTTTTTTTTTTTTTTTTATA
>JABUQX010044216.1:20000-35797 GCA_015478945.1 Trachelipus rathkii | reverse complement strand
TAGCTCGATTAAAACGCTTGAGAAAGTTGCTATTTGTTTTGTCAACCGCAGCAAATAATGTAAAAAAAAGCTTACATTAAACCAAAACTTGCCAAGAATTCTCTCGCAATTTCTGTGTCAACTATAAAATATACATAGCCTGACAGACTAGCCTCAACCTTAACCCTAGGAATTAAGCGCTATGAACTTGGTGAGCAATTTTTCTCTGCCTAAAGATTATTTGGCACTGCTGCTGTGTGACAAAATGAATGTCAAACTCGACCTCTTATATCATTCATGCTCTTTCTCTGCGAACCCTCAATGTTCTCTAAATAATATTGGAAATACACTGTCGCTTTTTTAAAGAGCTAGGACCCTCTATAAGACGCTTGGTTTCGCAATTTCGTCTTAGTTTGTCACTGCCTGACACTCTTGCAGAGCCAAAATCCAGTTATAGCACAACATCTGTTACCTGTCCACGAACGTAGAACGACTATTTCACTGAATTCTGCTGGAATATAGTCGATTATAAACCAACTGAATCCTAGGCAACCTTTACCAGAATATAAGGAAAATTCCCTCTTTACGTATTGGCCTGGCCTTTCTTTGCCTTGGTGAAGCAGTCTTGCTTATTTCACGCTTTTTGGTGCCCTCGGGTTTGACCCCTAAAGACAATGCACTGACTCCACTGCGAAGCATTTCTTATTAGCCCCTTGCAAAGTTATTTCACAACCCACTGACTTTCTCCGTGAAACCCTGAACTCAATACTTTTGGCTAACACCCACTCTGCCTGGTAACAACTTTGAAAACTGCGCTGCCTGCCTGCTGGCCTGCCATAACTGCCTGACGTGCCGTTTATTATCACTAGGTTTCCTGTGGCCAAAATAAACTAGCCACCACTCTTTGGCAAGTTCGTGCCTGAAGACTTCCTACTGCCTTAGGGCATGCCCCCTTGTTCCTGATCGATTTCGTACCTGCCTGACGTCTGGGACCTGACTGTTCTGTCGCCCCCTGAGCTCCCTCCATGCCATGAATCCACATGCGCTGCCTGCCTGCCTGCGGCAACTTTCCGCCAGTGACTCCATCGTTGTACTCCTTAGTCGGCTTCCAACCGTTAATTTGTGTGATCCTAGCGTATACATTATCTAGATATGATTAACCAAAATTATTCTTGTATATTCATTTATTCTTGAGACTATATTTCTTCCATACTCCAATTGATTCCCAAATACGCTGACTGAAACTTGACATTTAGGGCTTATATCTTAGTTTCCAAAATTTCGTAAACTCATAAGAATACTTTATTCAGATTATTAGAAAACTAAATAAATTAAGGGATTCAAGTTTCACGATAAAAAGTTATCGTGTGAGCTCACATTTGTGTGACATCTTATATGTCTACGCCCACCAATTATGCTGGAACCTCAATTGTCATACAAAAGAGTAGAATTGCTTTGACCGAAAAAAAAGAATAAATGTGAAATAAACAATTTTGTCGGATGAACTGTAAATAGTAATAGCTAATTATAACAATCTGAATCATAGTATTTATGTCAGATGAAGCTGCCTTGACTACTGCCTTAGTACCTGTACCCTGTATACCTGCTATCTAGGCTGTATACTTCTTGCCTGATATATTACCCTTCTGATATATACTATATATACTGACTTAGACCTGCCATAGTCCTTAGCCTTTATATTACACTATACTTAGCTGCCTGCTAAATATACTATTAGTATATATATACTATACTTCACATCGCACCCACTGCACATGGTCCGCTGCGCTGTCACTCTTCCGATTACGCCTTTGATGAGAAAGCGTTCTAATCCTGGTGCGTTCAATCTCTTTAATGTCAGCCATTTCAACCACATACAAACATTTCCATAGCAACCGTCTTATAGTCCCTGATCTCTAGAACCCTTGCTTCTGCACTTCCGCCGTGCCTGCGCTTCCTGGGAAATGGAAGTGTACACATGTGAAACCTGCCGCCGTTTTAACGTTTAAGTTCAAATCGTTTGCCTAGACTGGTCTTCACATTACTTACTGCTATCTAAGTGGATCATAGTAGTAATTCTAGCCTTGGAATGAGGAATCCAGCATTAAAGAACAAGGCATGGTTACACATTACTAAAACTGGTATAACCATGTAAGAAAAAAAAGTATTTCTTGAGCCTTGAGAAGGAGCCGCTAATAAATAAGGAACCTAGTTTCTGCAGGACAAAAAACTAGCGTGTTATCGAGCCAATGCCAGGTTTAATTTAATACAATTAAAATCTGAGTCTGGAAGAAAAAGCATTTTACTTATAAAGCCTGCTGGCATCGTGCTTATAGTGTTCAGCCTGGGTACCTTGCCATAAGCAGCTGAGTTAAACAGATCGTTGCTGCCGTGCGAATGATCCTGCCTGCCTTGTTGAACTTACATGCTCGTAATTCGACACGAACCTGCCTGCCTGTGAACTCGTTAAATTCAGCGTTCGCCCCTGAGCCTGCGTGTTACTTTTCTTCGGAAAATTAACCAACAGCTGGTACCTAGGCCTCTTAAGAAAAACTGCATTAACTGCCTGATCGACCTGGCCTTAGATTACCATAGCGTCCTGGTTCACTATAGGCCCTCGCCGACTGCTCTCTTTCCTAGCCTATGCCTATTGCCTTGCCCTGCCCTGCCTGCGATTCAAAATGAACCAATAATATTTATAATATTTAATTTATTATTAACCTATACTGGATACATTATATTATAATTTACCATTGTTCCACATTCATTTTAATTATGACCGTATTAATAATAATGAGTAATTATATCTAAGTATGATGGCTATAAGTGGAAAACTCAATGCAACACCTTCATGTATAACTCTTAATTTATTGTAGTTGTACGTATTTGAGAGGATGTTCCATATAAGTTAAGTGATACAGTGAATTTATATTCGATAGCTATTTAAGTTAAAGATGACGGATTAAACGTTATAATTTATTGTACTGGGAAGGATGACGAATCATAATACTTGAGAAAAAGAATATGTTTTTCTTTAAAAAAAATTTATTCGCTCATGTTAATTAAAACTAATCAGTTAGGTGGAATTATAGTAGCAGTGGAGTAAATTATTACATAGCTGTGAGGGGAGGTCTAGGTAGCCAACCGCTCTCAAATTATTTAAAGAGAGTACAAAATAGAGTTAATGCAATCTTCAACTTTAGTTCCTCTTAATAATATAAACAACTACACTTTAGTATTCATAAAAGTTAAATAATAATAATTAATGAGATAATTGAAAAGGGAGTATATAATAAAACGAGTAAAAATGATGCGAAGGGACTTAATGTTGTTAGGTCTCGATTATACGACTTTCTTAGGTAATATAGTTGCAGATGAACATCGTGTCTTCTCATAGCCTGTAGGTGTGATGTGAAATATATCTGACCAAGGATCCAGTAAAATGTAAGGCTGCTCCTTACAACGTCGTGTAGCAGACTACGCCAGAATGCGCGTTGCTCAGGGCCTCGGAGTTAAGTGCCTGGCAAGTGTCACCTTGGCGTGGATCTTCTTTGCTTCACACCTTAGATTCTTTCGGTCCTGCTCCTCCCTATGACAACCCACTGCGTGTTCGAATCGGTGACTTGTTTCTGCCACATGCTAGGATACATCGCGTATGCCTGTCTCTGCCTGCCGTTGCGCCGGAAAAAATTCCATGCCCCTTTTCTCCAATTACTTTCCATTTCATCGAAGCTAGAAGAATCGTTGAGTGGATACGTCTTCAACGAGCAAAAGTGTTTGTGTGCTGTGTGTTTACAACACGAGCGAGGTACAGTGGTAGTGACTGCTAACTTCGCTTAGTTCTAACTATATCATGCCTGTCTTACTTACTCTCTCTCTTGGCCCCAAACTAAGACATCTCTTGACATCACTTTCTGTAAATCTCCCTTTCCTCTGATGGTCTTGTTGTTAATTCTGCGAACTGAAAAGGCCAATCTATTCTGGCCTCCTATTTCCACTAACTCACCTAGACCAATATCTGGCCATTTCCCGTATCCTCTGTCATCTTCTTCTCAGGTTATTGAAAATGTACTCGCAGTTTCATTGTTGGAACAAAAGGGCACCCCTAATAATCTATAAAGGATACGGGTAGATTAGATAATGGATCAATTGTACATAATAATTGGCAGTCTCACCCTGCCACCTCAAGAGTTTTAGATTGGTCAGGTCTGTGGTGAACAGTCTGCTGCTGAGTCACCGACCAAGGGATTGAACACAGTCTATACCTGCCCCTCTGGTTTCAAACTATTACTCGTGTTCTCGAATTACTTAGCACTTTTCCACTCAGTGTTGGGATGAAATGCTCAGCACTATATGTCAACCTATTGCCGAAATAAAACCGCTTGGATCCTTTCAAACTATCCCGCTATAGCTCTACCAATGGTATTTTTTTTCTTTAATTTTTCTAGAGCTTTTGATAAGACCTTCTTCAACTATCTGTCACTTTCTGATAGATTATCTAGAAAAACTCATTTCCCTTCGTTTGCTTTCGAATAACCAGTACGGCTTTTCAGCATGTAAGTTCTCTGTGCATATATTAACTATCTAACTGATTTATGGTTTTTTTAGCTTTAGGAACACAGGGAGACTTTCGTAAGGGTGGCGGCTTGCCATAATTCCAATATCATTAGTTACCGATATTGTTATATTTACTTGATCCTAACTATAATTAGATTTTCTTCAATTATTTATATAACTTGGCAATTATCCGATTATACATTCATTATGCAGAGACCCACCCGCCACAAAACCACACACAAACACTCAGAACCATAACAACCCCACCAACCACCCAGCCATCCACCAGACTACCGCCCCAACACGCAAACCAACATACACAAGCCAAAACCTCACCACAAACACCAAACCAACAAAGTCCAAATATATTATGGCGATTGAAAGAAAAAATAAAGAAAATCAAATGCTCTCGACTCAAAGAGTATCCCCCCTTTGTGTTTCCTCTTTTCTCTTTGCTATTTATGTTCTAATAAGCTTTCTTCTCAAAATTTGTCTAAATATCGGCTGATTGTTGAGGGGTCGACTTCTTTTCTGCCAATTAGTTGTGTTCAATCACCTTCCTATAGGGTTGGCAAAAAAACCCACCTTTTTTTGAAAAAACCCAGTCGTAGGGCCACTGGGGATTTCTGTTGTTTGTGTTTCATCAGAAAACCGGATAGTTAATTGCGATTTTTTTTCATTTTTCTTTCCTTTTCCCAGCAATAAACTGGCAATTTCATGAATCTAGTTTAAAATTGTAACCCTAATTTTGTTAAGTTTATTATACAGTTGGATCATATAACAGTAATGCCAAAAGACTCTTGGATCCAGCAAGAAAACTAGAATGAATGGACTGAGTTCTGAATGTCTAAAGGCAACCAGCAAAGTTAAAATGTAAATATTACAGTGATACAATTAGCAATAAAATTGAAAGAATAAAAAGCTGCAATCGGAAAAATTTGTAACGCCTTGTCAATATTCTGGCAAATTCTAGTGAATTCAACGTGCTAAACAACCTGTTGTGAAAGATATGGTCTATACAGAATGTAGGAAGAAAGGGATTCATCTAATTTCGATGGCTGCAAGACATTAAAACAATTTGAATAACATGGTTTAGATGTATCTGACACATCAAAAAACTCAAAAAGACATTTGTGTTCTAAAATATACCAATTTAAAAATGGACACTGCCACAAAAAAGAATTTTTCTTGACCAGAAAAAATTCAGTTTTTTTATTTTTATGCTAGTACAGCGTCTCATTTTTAAGTGTTGAATTGAAGTACTTTGTTTGAAATGATAACAACCGTTAAGACCTGGTTACTCCAATCACCATCTCGAAGAAAAGCTAGCAGTCCACTTTTGGACGGTTTCTATATTATATATTATATATATATTATATATATAGTAATATATTAAGTGAATATAATATATATAGATATATATATTATATACTATTTATATCATATATATTATTATTATCATAAATATATATAGTATGTATATACATATAATATAGGTAGTATAATATATATATATATTATATATATATATACTTATATATAATTATATATACCATAGGGAGTTATATATGTTATATAAATTATAGTATATCAATTACTTAACATTTTTAATAAATTATTGCGTTAATATTGATTTAGTATTGTATTAATATACTATATAATATATATATATACTATATATATATATATTCCTCCTTCACTTAAAAGAATTAAAATGAGCTTATAATATTTCAACTAAAGTAAAAGAGATAAAGCTTTAATTATTTTCATTTTTGTTTTACTATTATTTTACGTGCAATTATTGTGAAAAAAAAATTGAAAAAAACCCCAAGTGGCAAAAAGGCGGTTTTTTCAAGTGGACTTTTTTGAAAAAACCCCGGGTGGTTTTTTTCGGGTCGGGCCCACTCATGAAATTCCCTAGGGTTTTGTCTTATCTCCTACTTCAATCCTGCCCTCTCACCTGCACATCTCTAACTCTATCCCCTATTTACCAATGACTCGACCCTTCATTCTTCAACTCATTTCAGTTCTGCTTTCTCTTTTACTTCTAGATTGCCTTTCGGCTTAATCTTTCCTATTCTATTCTGCCTGTTACGGATATATGTGCCGCTTGCTGTGGCCGCTACATCGTATGAAATTCAATCTCTTTATAAACAACTTCTGCATGATCTCCTTCTTTAAAACGCACTTACTAACTTTCCTATCTCTTTTCGGAGGGGTCCTCTTGTCTCTCCTGTTGACATATAAACATCCTTGGCTTTAATAAACAAAAAAAAATTGTCTTGGAAACCCTCATATCACATCGGTTTCTTGTATCAGGTGTCTCAACAGAACTGGAGTGATGATAATAGACTGCGAGACTCTTTTTTTCTCTTCTCAGTATGCTCCACTATACAAGGGTTCATCGCCCTCTGTATGGAGTATTGCATCTCCAGTATTCTGGGTGTTATGGGTAAAGCCTCCACCCGGCTTTTGGATAGGGTCGGAGTCAAAAAGGCCAAAATGGACTTATCAATACTGTTTCTGTTTTGATACCAATAATCTTCTTTTCCGTCTCTTAAGTATTTGCCATGCACAAAATCGCTTGAGCGGAATTATCATGTATGCGTACCACCAGCCTTTACGACGCGCCTTGGAGCACAGATGAGTCGTGTATCTGTACTTGCGGCACAAAGTATTTCGTGTTGATATTTGGGTTTTATACTCCAGGTTATTCCTGTGGTTGCTTCATGATCGATTTCCCGCCATGTCTGATTTGCCAATGAGAGGAGTGTTCTTACAATCTTCTAGTTTGTCCTTGCTGAATTGTAATTTCTCCCCTCACTTTAGAAAGTCCTGGTCTGGTGCTCATCTGCGTGAATTTGGGCTAGAGGTGACTCTTTTTGATGCTTACTACACCCCCTCCTTGAATTAGGGTCTCTGGACTGGAGGGTCGTTGACAAACTGTGAATAAAAAGAAACAATCCTTATGGTGGCAGATATTGTAGCAAATGAATTAATATTACCCTGTATCTCACCCCAATCCAAAACATTCATTCAGATTATCCCGAAAAATCATCTTCAAACGCACTTACCCAGTGGGACTGCAGTAATGTCGCGAACCACAAACAAATACGTGTTTACCTTTATTCAAGACTGTAAAAATGTTAACCTATTATAGAAGTTCTAGCACTTACTCAAAACAGAAGAATCTACTGTATGTCAGTCTGTCTACCACAAGTCACATCATCGAGAATGCAATTCGTTCTATAAACCCATTCTATTTCCTTGTCCACACAACACAATAACTATTTATCACAGTCACAGCCAGCTCCATGATTTTCAACATTTCCTTTCCATCATGTTTGTCACAGCTAGCAAAATCAAATTTGCCCTTTCTAAGATACAGTCCATCACCTCTAACTGGCCTCTTCTCCTCAAGCAGTTATTGGCTACTGACATTTCCATGTATCCATACAATCATTACCATTTTCGCGAAAGATAGAATGTCGCTTGTAGCGGCTACGATTCCACGACCTTCTCTGAGCCATGCATAAGCATTCCTGGCAAAAATATACAGTGGTAGTGTGGCAGCCAACCCAACTTACCACCATCACGTGGGTAGCTGCATTGTACTACTAGACGAGGTCAGGATCAGTATTCATATAGGTCAGCAATGTTTATTTCTCCCCCACACATAGGATATAAATGGTAGATAGGGTATGTCATGTTAAGATGTTGTCTAGAGAGGTGGGTGTGATAGACGTATTGTGTATATATATGTGGATAAAAAGATAAGATAGTTTCAAAATTGTTGTCTGGAGGAATGAGTGTGGTATGAAATGCAGAACATAAGAAAAAGAGCGAAGCCATTACAAGGCACTGGAAACGTCATTACATACCATTAATAAATATATATATATATTATATTATATATATATATATAATATATATATAATATATATATATATATATATATTATTATATATAAAATTATATATATATATGATATATATATATATTAAAAGATTTTGAAGTTGAGATTGAGAATAGGAGTTTGTAAAAAACTTACTTTATAAGCTTCCTATCGGAACAACAGGTCATAGTGCTTTAAATAAAGAATTGCATACGCATTCGACCCTTGAAATGCTTCCTCTCTTATCTTGCTGATGGAATGTGAGATTTGGTATTAGAATTGATTGAAAATGGAAGAGGTTGATAAGCTTGAAAGTCAAGAACAGAGGGTATGAAACTCATAGCAAAGTGTACAGTGTGTGGTGAGTATATGACAAAATGTATCGAAAAAGGAGATTAGATGGGATGCGCACGCGTGATGACCACATAGACACCAGCTATAGCAAGATGAACGCAAAATTACAATATAGATTACCTCTATTTTTATTATTTACCAAAATTGGTTTAGATAAATAGTAATTTGGAAAGTATTATCAATTGAACGATAATTTATTTGACTGATAACCAGTAAAAAAGGAAAATTAGACTACTCTATGAAAGATTATTAGTATTTTTATATAAAGTAAATATTACATCACTCATCATCCAGCATATTTTGATGGGATAGATAATATTTTTGTTTTTAGTGGAGCAATTTACTAGGTTACATTCAGCTGGTGTGGGTACTTGCTGGGAACAACTTTCAAGTTTTTTAGTATTGTTACTTTGCAAAGGGGAAACATGTCTCTTGTGAGGTTTATGTCACTAGAGTGACGTAGAGGAGATATATAATTTTGGCTTCAGAAAGGTGAATCAATACAGGTGATAATTATCTATACTTAATTGTACGATGTGAATAGCAGTATATACATAAAGAATTAGATGTTTAAACAATAAATTAAAATAATGCTAACTTTAAAAAACACCTTTAATTAGACACATTGATAAATTTTAATTGTTAATTTTTAGAATTAAGAGTTTTTAAACTATTAATTGCAAAATAAATCCTTATCTCGCTAAAGTATTATTACACATAAGAGTCTCGGCTGCTGTCATCGTTAAAGTGTGACATTTTTTTATCAAGAAGCTTTTTAACTTAGAAGAAGCTATGTTCATTTTTTTACTTTGGTAACTTCACACATTTTATTTAAAACTGCACTTATCACTTTTATGAATAATAAGTTTCATTATCTTTGCTATGTTGAAATTATCAAGAAACCGAATTGCGATTTTTTTTTTTTCTCCTAATTGTATTTACTAGAATAAGGTTTAAAAAATTGTCTCTCTTTTTCCAGGTATGGAAAGGCGAATAATATCGCCTTAGGAAAAACTTTTTCAAGTTATATAATAGAGGGTATGGAAAACGTCTGGCTATTTATTGTGAAATGAAGATGGAGAAGTTGACATTCCGCTTAACTAGTTTTTGATGGACAGAATGTTAAATACCCAGCCAGAAAGTACAATATCCTCTAAGGGATTTGACGCTTCTATGTACGTCTATTTGAAAGTAGGGGAAAATGGGGGTCAGAGCCTAACGTACGTGCGTGTCTTTGATAGAGCGGAAAAAAGGTGCATTCCCTCCGCCAAGATATCACACGTTCTTAATTTAGAGAAGAAGAAGGGAAAAGGCTCCTCTTTAGCATGGAGATTGACCTTATCAAATTATTACCAATTTTATTATAGATATAAATCGCTTTTAATTTTAACATTTTTATTTTAATTGTTTTACCATATAATAGCTCATTTAGTTTTTTTACTATAAATATATGACCTACCTAAAACCTTCTGAGGCCATATATTTGAATTTTTTGTAGAAAAAGTTGACTCCATACAGGACACTGTGTCGCGATACAAGTTGGCATGAATTATCTAATAAAAATAAAAAGGTTTCTACTTACAAAAGCGTCATTCCCCCACATATTTAACATTTAAAAGAAAGACTTATGTGGCTCATAAAAAGTTTGTGAAATATAAACAATTGCTGTTCGTTATGGGATCGTTGTTGGATGTGGAAAAGTGAGAATGAATAGAGATGTGAATGAGTACACGAACTTCTTAGAGGAGAACTTAGAGATTGCTGTATAAGAACGATTCTACTATAAAAAAGTAGTAGTTGATGGTAATTGGTTTTGGTGAGGACTTAAAATCATTACGTATATTAGGATAGGCAATTAAAGATGAAAAAAGAAAATAATATATTATAATTATATACTATAATATATATATACAATATATATATATATATATATATTATATATATTATAAGGATTTATATATTATATTATAATTATATTAATTATTAGTATAGTATATATATATAAATATATAATTATATATATAATAGTATTACCTAAAAAAAAAGATAATGTAGGCCCGTTTGAATTGATGGTAAAAATAGTAGTGCAGAAGGCCTTCCCTTAGTAATTTTTTATAAAACTTAAATCGAATACGATTGAAAAAAATTAATTGATAATGAAAAACAAAAAAAAAACCAAACATTGTCAGTTCTAATGTATGATGTATTGTGTGTGTATAGGTTACACAGAGAGAAAATCTATGATACTTAACAAATCTTATCATAACCTCTGAACAAAGATGGCCCTAAAATAACAAGCAACAGGTGAGCCACTAAATTTTTTTTTTAAAAGAATAGCCGTGATGGGAAAAATTTTCAACTTTTGAATAGAACGTTTGTTTTATATTCCGAGTGAAGGATGAGACCTATTTTTCCTTCACTACGACTTAAGTCTAACTTTTCTTTTTTTTAAATGCTTTCATTTATTTGATATTAAATTGAGTAGTATTTGTTATTTTTATAAAAAAAAAAAAATTTTCTTTGCAAGAAAAATTCTTATGGAGGAGTTTAAACTTGAGAGGGGGGCTAATTCTTTGTCTTTTCCTTATGAAGATACATCTCGCTAATTATTGTATTCGTTGGTTTTTTATTTCAATTTATATTTTTTGAATTATTAATTCCTGTGATTTTTATAAAAATTTGGGGTGAAGCCACCCTACTGCACTACTATTACCCTAATTTCATCTAATAGATTCATATTTCATATATATACCAGTCACAATAGGTAGGATATTGATGAGATTATTTGTAATATAAACACATATTATTTAGTTTATTCCAAAAAACCACAAAGTGGTTCTATACACAACAAGCTGATTCCAAAATGTGTGTAAACAAAAGTAATTTTATATGAGAACACCAAATGTAATAAAGTGAATATTTTTTGGTGCTAAAATATATATATATATACTATATATATTTATATGTAATATAGTATAATGGTAATTATATATATGTATATATATAAAGATATATCACTTATATATAATAATAGGTATATATATATATATATATATATATATATGGTTAATATAGTATATAATTTATATATATATAGAATATATAATATTAGTGATTGCACTTTTAGAATATAATTAGGGGTGGAGTTGGACGCTACTGCGACATGAACAGCCAACCCCTACAGCTGGTTTTTGAACAACTGATTAATAGTCGACCAAGAAACTTCCACGTAGGAAAACTTTTCAAGGTTTCTGGGAAAGTTTTCTGGTCCTATGGAAGCCACTTCAGATAGCAGAACTTCAAAGAAGTTACTGGGTTCAGTCGTAGTTGATACATGTCCCTTAACTATTATAAACCTAAAAAATTATTTTTCACTACTAATATTATTCACTTTATTGATATTAATCTGTTAGCAACAATTCGTTAAATTGCAGTATTTGTAAAAACTGTGCCTTAGGCGCCTGCCTGTCTGCCTGCACTGAGGCTACATCCATTCCTGTTTGCTTTTGAATTTGAATAATTACATATTAACAGTTTTAAATTCTGTTCTGAGAAGAGAATCTGATATGGGTGATTATGAAGGGTAAAAAACAGTTCTTGTAAATATTAGAATCATACTAAGTTTTTTTTCTTTTTTTTCTAGAAATGTCACTGTTCTTCGGCGCTGACTGGCCCATGCCTTGTTCCATGCCAATTTTTTAACTCCCAATATTCCATGATAATAATACAATAAGAATTTTACATTAAGTTATCAAGTACATTTATATTACCTAATAAATAAACACGGAGATACAGAAAAGTTGATGGCAGCTGACAGTGGAGGTTATGATATACATACTATACTATAATAGTATATATATATATATATATATATTTTTATATATATATATATATAATAATATATATATATGAATATAATATATATATAATTATTATATATATATATTTAGGCAGGTCAATTTCAAAATGCACCAATGTATGTAGGTTTTGGAGAAAATGGAAATAGTAAGTCCTCTGAAGATATTTAGCTCCTCCAATCAAAATGAGGGGCTGTACTGATTTGATATTAAAAGATTTTTTTGCAGATATTGCTATATTCATATTAAAAAACAATAAATAATCAACTATTGGAACTATATAGCCATTATTGTTATTATGTTGCAATTCAGCATATTTTAATGTATTTTCCTCTACTTCATGTTTAATTGAAAATGTGCTTCTCTAAAAATTTATTGCTCATAATGGTTGCTTTGACACTAGTATATCATCATATGATTGTGAATAATGTACATTGGATGTAAATGACTTACGCATCTTCATACTCCCTAATTTAGTAAGAATAGATCTATGATGATTTCAAAACCAATAACATGATGGGAGTTTCTGCACCAGGTTTCAAGCACCTTCAACACTGAGAATGAAATGGAAAATGTGGAAGGTTTAGCCTAGCAGACTCAAATAAGTTGTATTTTCATTGGATATAATGGTATTTGTTTCATGCTAGGTGTGACTCTGCAACTTCAAGGGATGTGACGTCTGTTAGTTCCTGCCATTGACCAGCATTCCAGTTTACATTAGGAATTTTCACAAGTTTCTGATCACATTTACAATTACAGTTGTGTACAACAAGAGATTTAAATTTTATCTGTTGATTACTGGGTCTTCATCTTTCACCATGACATACAGGAAATTCTCAGGAAGAAGACAAAAGACGTTGAGTTTGATATTTTTGTGATATAGGGCCTAATGTGATTCACATCTATGAATTGAAGAAGGTTGTCTAGTAATTGCATCGAAAGAATGACTCGTGAAATTTTGAAGATTGTTTGATCTCAAATCATGCTGGAGCATAAACTTGCATAATAAATTTTACTAATTTCTTCAGACACTGGCTTGGAGAACTGTCCCGTGTATACAAACGGTCATATGGCAAGAGTTAGCCATTTTCCATGGTTAAGAGGGCCAATCTCAAAGGTGGACCATCTACTATCTTTTTCTCCTAATCCAATCCACTTACAATGCTCAAAAAGAAGCCTCTGATCGACACTGAGATCTTTAAGCACTTCTGCAACATATCCGTCTTTGATTGGGGTTTCTCTAGCTTCATATTTCAGTACTGGTTCCTCATGAATTTCCCCAATACATCTTTGGCCAAGTGGTCTGCTAAAGCTTGTTGGTTCAGTTGTTACATCATCAAGTTTTCTAAAGTTACGGGCTTAAGGGTCAAATGCCAATAGTCATGTAGCTCATAACCCAAAGTGTGCAAGTTTCTTCCCAGTAATTCTTCAAGTTTTACTACTAAGCCATTCTTTGGGCCTGTATTTGTGTATTTGTAAGTGTATTATCAAGAAGAATACCTTTAAAAGTGTCAGTGCTATTAAATTCGTGGAGAGCGCTCAATACTTCTTATGCAAGCAGTTTGCCAGTAGTACCAGAAATGGGGACCGTTCGATGTGATAGATGCCTACCCTGAGTTTTCCCATCTTCACTAGTAAATGTCAGATGATGTTGTGATTCAACATACTTCTTGATACCCAACTCCCCATTAGGTAAATGAGTTTCTTTCTATGTTAGACTTTTTTGGTCAATCTTTTCCTATATCGACAGAAGATAATGAAACATATATGCCAATCAAGCATTTAAAAAAGCTTTATACAGCTCAAGTAGCAATAATTTTGAATAAGACAGAGTTTCTTCAGATGCCATACCTGCTGCTAAAGCTGAACTTTTTCGATCAAACCTTTGCCATTTAAATTTCCAATTTGGACGAATAAAAAGATCTATTCATCATCTCCATCTAATTCCAACTCATCTATGTCTAACATTAAAATTTTTTCTGAAAATGTTATTTTGACTCCCTCAGGTTAATACTAAGAAGGAATATGGTCTTACCTGCATCTTGTGCTCCAGTAGTTTTCAAAAGTTATGCCTAGATTATATTTGTCTTCAGTCTCTTGTTCATGGTCATTAGTTGATGTCAAGAAAAAAATTCTAGAATCAGTTACAGTTGAACCAGTTGATTTTTTCCCCTCAAACTTTAATGCAAGCTCTCAAAAGCTTTTTCGAGAATTTTTTTATGATTAATGTAAACTTATTTAATTAGCTTTGAAAGTATTTAAATAATATTTTTTTTCCTAGTTGCCATTAAAGAATATTAAGTGAAAAACTTTGATTTTAACGTGGTGATCAGAGATATACCTAGTGTAAATATATCAATAGCTTTTAAAGTATCAAATTTTATTTGCAGTTTACTTCTATCTTTTTCATTCAGTTTCGTAATATTCCAGAAAATATCAAAAAATTTTAAAGTATCAAATTTCATGTACAGCACACATCTAAATGCTTCTTTCATTTACATCATATTTTGAAAAATATTATTATCCTTTAAAATGTAAGATTTTATGTATAGTTCATATCTTGGTGTTTCTTTCATTTACGTATTATTTTAAAAAATTTCATTATATTATTTTGAAATATTTTTAAAAATTTCAAGTACAGTTCATATCTAAGTGTTTCTTTAATTTATGTAATATTTAAAAAAAAATATAATTAGCTTTAAAAATGCGTTTTTCCCACTTACATATTTGTAAAATATTCCTGACAGTATGTGTGTGTATGTATGTTGTAAAATTTCATGTACTGTTCTCATCAAAGTTTTTTTATGATTTATATAATATTTGGTAAAATATTATTAGCTTTAAAATTGTAAATTTCATATATAGTTCACTTCTAAATGCTCCTTTTCATCTGCATAATATTTGAAAAAATATCATTTTAAAATTTTAAAGTGCATAATTTCATGTACAGTTCACCTCTTAGTGTTTCTTTCATTTACGTAATATTTTAAAGCATATCATCTGCAAAGGAACATAATTTATAACGCTATTTATATTGCCCCAATTTAAAAAACATAGTTTTTAGCGATTTCAATATTGAAATAAAATTTTCAATTGAAGACTTTTAGTCATTTTATCGGATGGGTTTAAAGATTCAATAATATTTGCAATAATAA
>JABUQX010044216.1:12500-17500 GCA_015478945.1 Trachelipus rathkii | reverse complement strand
AGGCCGTAAGTTATGGATTCTATCTTAGGTTACGGTATACGTACGTTCCAAAACCTAGACCTAACCTAGATGTGATGACTGTTATACGTTGACCTCATAAAGCCTATAGGACCTACTAGATGGCAGTTGCTCATCGTTATCCGTAAAACCTGAATACTAACCTAATAGTTGTCTTTAATTAAACTTATATAATAAATATTCAAGTTTAATAAATAATCAACTCACGACTGTAGGATATTCCTTGCGTATACCTTCGAGGAAAGTTTCAAATGTGTCATCTTTAGGAATCTTTTTATATATTGACCTACAAATTAAAGAAAATGTTTAATAAACTTTACATCCTATTAATATAAATATAATATCAATATAATTATATAAGATTAATATTAATATATAATTATAATTTAAAATATATATATATATATATTATTATTTTTTTAATATATATAACCGCTTAATACACTCGCTTCGTTAATACTATCATTAAATAAGATACATATATATAATACAACTGAACTATAATACTAATTTATAATAGTATATATATATAATACATATCTTATATAACGAATAGATGATTATTTATAGATATAATCGTTAATTTATAATTACGACATGATTCTTTAACGTCTTAAATTTAAAAATCTTACGTAACTGTCATTATAAGCCACCTTGATATTTTACGATTGTCAAGCACTCAACTCTTATAATAGATTAGTTAATCAAGTTTATAATTATATGATACATTGTAAGCATTTGGTTTTATATTTATTTATAATGTATTCTTCATACTTATTTAGCAATATATTAAATTTAATGATCGACTCTACTATGATTAAAAATAATTGTTAAGCTCGACTACCAAGTCCTTTATAAGTCCTCTCTACAAGTTCTTAAAGACTAGTGAAAAAAATTGGTGATCAAAATAAAGCATTGGAATGGGGATTTATAATATATACATATATCAGAATATTTTGGCCAATATATCGTTTTGGGAACATAGCCAATTTTTTTGGTCAGACTCTCAGCTTTGTCAATATTATATTTTAGTAGGTTACTTCTTCAGTCTAGAGTTATAATCAGATTCAATAATATTTATTATAATAGTAATACGTTATAGTATATATATAATAAGTACTCTACATACTTACAGTAGGATACTCTCTACAGCATAATCCTATTCCTATATCTAGCTATAGTAGCGAATCATACTTCTAAGAATATAATGATATAGCTCACGACTACGAATTTACTAATTCAACTAAATCCTCTATACTAACAAATATTATTAATTTAGAGTGGAAAAGCTCAGATCCAGCACACTCAGAATATATCGAGACTGTTAGACTACCAATTTATCACCTTACGATGAGAGTAGTAATCTATCAACTAGAAAAGGGAGCTTTATGTATATCATTTTATATATATATATTCATTTTTATTAGTCATATATCTTTAACGTATGTTGTAATGTTAATAATAACAATTTATCAATATGGCATTCTAATATAAATATATAGCGATCGCTTTTACTTATAGTGAGGAGCTGCTACTATTAAAATATATATAGTAATATTCATAGCCAACTTAGCTAATAGTATATATAGCCTATATTATAATATATATGTATATAATTATAATAAACTATGTAATATATAATATATAAATATTATATATATTATATATATATATATATATATATAATATATATTATATTTAATATATTTATAATATATATAATATATATATTTATATATATTATAATAATATATATATATATATATATATATATGATATATATATATATATATAATATATTCACGTCGTATAATGCCACTTGTAGCGAGAGGTAGGGATGGTGTATTTCTATCGTTACTTATATATATTCTTCCAGCTCAATAGGAGACTCTGTTGGGTCAGACTAGCGCCCAGCAATGCCGGCGTGCCCTGACTATGACCTAGTACTTGCCATATACCTGTACTCTCAGACTTCTCGAACGGACAGATTTTTGCGGCTCACTGACTAGGCGACGAAACGACTGCGATATACTACTACACACCAATAAATTTTAGATGTGCAACGCTTGTAACGTTGCCAACATTCAGTGGCTAGAGAGAAGTGGTAAGAGTGTTAACTCTGAATGGTAGAGTAAGATATAGAAATTATTGTGACCTGCTGAGGCATGCGGAGATGAGAGTATTATAGGAGTACGGAGTGAGGGTAGAGATATTGGGAGGGGGATATGTCCTAAGATGTACAGTGGAGTAGAGGAAAGTATGTGAGGAAAGCATTAGAGTGGGATTCGTTAGTGGGACCTAGTATGATCCCATATATACTGTAAAGCGAAGAATGAAATGAAATAGACTATATGGTTTGCAGTTTGAAAATCATGGAAGGAATAGTCAATTGTTATCCATGGTATAGCACCCCAAACAGGAACATTCAAATGACGAGATAGAAGAGTATTATGGAGTTGATGGAGAGATAGGGTAGGATATTTGAGATAGTGAAGATAAAATAAGCTATATTGTTCCATGATTGGCAGATTTATATGCAAGTGGGGGAAGCATTAAGGAGCGAAGTTGAAGATGGAGATAGTATGTTTTGGAGAGGAGGAAAGATAATATAGAGTGAGGAGAAAGGCTGCTGACTTTCTGTGTGTAGGTAAGGGTTTATAATATATCATGAATATCCGTTCTTTGACCACGAAGCGATCCAGCATAGATACCACCAGGTACAATGGAACAGCAACACCCCGGGAAGAGTTTGATCAAAAATCGGTGAAAGATTATGTAAATAGCGTTCAGATAGAGAATGATAATGAATGTTAGGTACATACTCGCGGTGAAAACTATGGCATTCAAACTGTTGGTGGTGACATTAAGAATTAGATGCAGGAAATAAGAATAATACTTAGACAAGAGAAAAGTATAGTACTTAGTGTATATTTTTATTTTTATTTTTTATTATTTATTTTTCTTATTTTTTTTATTTATTTGATCCCTGAAAGAACAGTAAGCTAAAAAAAATGCGTATATAGAAATAGGGTAGAAGAGAAAATAGACCAGCTAGATAGAGAAGATATATTATAGAACTACAAAGAGAGACAATGGAGAGCAGCGGGAGATGGAGTATTAGGATTACAGATATGTTGGAGTACATAAGAAGAGATACACGATGATGGTGGGAACTGATGAGTGGTGGCAGGAGGCGGCAAGGTAAAATACCATAAAAATGAGTAGCCATGCTTAAAATAGGAAGATACGTCAAATTTTCAAGGCATAGTAAATATGTAGAGCCATGAAGATTGTGCAAGATAATAGTGAAAAAGATAAATGCAAAGAAAGAGGATCCAGGAAGATTCAGAGGAGCTAGCAGCAGTGATGCGTCAGTGTAAATAAGAAGTATATTTAGAGATGGCAAGTAACATATTAGATTACACAGAAGAATAAGACAAGTATAAATATTTAATGAATTAAAAGAGGAGTAAACACCTGGTGGAACTCAGAAGTGGAAATATAATAATAGATTAGACGGAATGATTTTGATTGAGATTAAATGAAGGAGTGAGGGAAAAGATTGGAGGAGGAGGTGGATGTGGAGTAGAGATGATGATTGAGGATGCGGAGAGATGAAATTATCTAGATAGAATAATTGTAGGAAGCACATAAAGAAAATGAAATGCATAAAGCTTCCCTGAGAAGATGGAATAGCAGTTGAGTGATAGTGAGGGTGGAGACGGGTCGAGAGAGAAGGTATTGGGCTTCCAAATGAGTGTTGAGAAGGATAAAGATGGTCCAGAGAGCTTTTGAGGTGTGAAAAACATTTTTATATATTCCATATAAATAAACAGAAAGGAGACTCTGGAGGTGCAAAATTACAAGAGGATCTCTTGATAGACCATATGCAAAATATATGAAAGACGTGTTGATGATGAAAAAAATGACTGAAGAGAGATCATCGAACCACAACTTTAGGAGAGGAACAGCATGGATATAGGAAGGGTAGGAGTACGACATACCTTATGTTCACATTTGAGACAGATTGGCGAAGAAAGATTTACGAGTACAACATGAGAATCTATGTAGTGTTTATGGATTTAAGGAAAGGTTATTGACACTGGTACTAGGATCATGGATATATGGAGGTGTTAGATAGGGGGGGGGAAATATATTGGAAGGGGTTTTGGGGAGAGATTGTGTGATGCACTGAGAGTATCCACAAAGTGTCTAAGTTACTCAATGTTATGAGAACAGGGTATAAATTGAAATAAATAGTATTTCGAGGTGGCGTAAGGGTGAAACAGGGGAAAGCCGTATTGTCGCCCTTATTGTTACATAGTTAATATATTTGATAATAGTCATGAGAGGTATAAAAGAGGTGGGTGGAAAAATGGAGGGAGATATTCTATGACAATGCTGATAAGATTTGGTGGATTGTGGTGTGGAAAGTTAGAGAAAAAATAGAAAGAATTACGAGTGTTTCGACCGGTGAAAAACTTGGAGCAAGTGGCTAAAATGAACACTGTAGAAAACTGAGGGATGATTGATTAGAGCTATGAAGAGGGAGGAAGGTGGGAGATCGTGTGTTGATAAAGGAAACTTGAAGAAAGTTAAGAAATTTCTTAAATACCTGGGTGGAATATTTACAGAAGAACGAGTAGAGTGTGATCTAGAGATCACGCATAGGTAATAACAAGTGTATTGAAGAGCCGAGCAAGTTACTTGTGATATCCTTTGATGAAAGTTCAATTAATTTGAGCTTGAGAGAGTGATAAAGAAGTATTTACTGAAGGAGTGTTAGCCCTATATCTATCAGAGACGTGGTGTAACTACATAAAGCATAGAAAGTGCAGGATACAGCATACGGAATGACGATTATCTTAACTGCAAGTACAATAATTGGAAAGACTAAGAAGGATAGAATAAGGAATGAAAGAGTCAGAAGGGAATGTCGGAGTGACACTTATGGTGAGGAGGATAGATGTGGCAAAAATCAG